>WSTH01000156.1:0-35637 GCA_019616345.1 Ceratobasidium sp. 395 | reverse complement strand
ACGATGGACACGCCGGAGGGGCAGCAGGGAGGATCCGATTGCTATGGACAAGACAAGCCAAACCTGGGTCACATGACCCCCTACTACAGGCTCCCCCCTCTAAAGCCAGCCGTCTGCCCTCAGTCGGCAAGGAACAGCCACCAAGAGAGGACAACAAGCCACAGGAGATAAGAGCAGCAGCACGCAAAAAAAGAAAGGAAAACAAAAGAACAAGAAAGGGAAAACAGCACAAGCAAGGGAAAAAAAACTAAAAGAAAAAGGGGAAATTTATCGAACAGCCCGAGCCCGTTTGGACAAGTCATACCAGCCATGGATGAAATCCACAAGCGGCTCCATCTCAAAAGAGCTAGCCATCTCTTGCCAATACCCTACACCACCCGGGAACAACAGCTGGCCCAAGTAGTCTAGAGCCCCCGGAAAATTCACCTCCACAGTGTAAATATCCCGCGCCGCCTTCTGTGCCGAGTATCCCGCCTGCGGAGAGTGGGAGTGCCGGCCATGAGCCACAATGTAGGCTACATCCGGGTCGATCTCACGCCCTCGAACTCGAAATTCGCCTGGTTTGGGTTCGCGTGGGAAATCTGGAGGCGGCACGACGACAGGTGGTGGAGGACTGGGGGGCGGAGTGGGCTCTCGAGGGGTCGGACAGCCATAATCGCACCCGTCCGTGCCATTGGCTTGTCCGAGTAGGCGGGGAACATTGTACATAGCCTCTCTTAGTCCAGGCGGGGTGGGTGGGCGTTTGGGGACATGGCAGGACGACGGGTGCAGTAAAAAAGCGTTAATAGGCTCGTCTAAACGATCAGCGCGAGTGGCGGAAGCAGTGTCGGCAGCAGAAGTATGCGGGGTAAGTTGTTTGCGCGTAGTATACGCGTGTCCGATTGCCTCGAAAGCTCGGCCGCGCTTCTTCTTGCGTCCAAGACCGTTCCACGCCGCTGGGTCTGGCGCACGCAAACAGTCAAGGTTCCGGGGCTGGGCCGTCGCGTGAGCTAGGCGCTCCTCTCGTTCCTTCTCAATTTTGCGGGCTCGAGTCCACTCGGCTCGCACATGCTCGAGTAGAACTCGACACTCGGCCTGGGCATCCTCGATCAGCTGCGCGCTGCGCCGAATGCGTTTAGGCATGGCCAAGAACCACTCGAGTTCGATTGGCGGTCGCTCGAGCCGTTCAACGGCCTCTCGCAGTGACGATTCGATGAGGCGAGCTGCCTGTTGATCGGCGGAGTCGTTGGCAGGCATAGTGACGATGAGCACGAGTGAAGCAACGTTGAACTCAAGCAGATCCCACTACAATGGATGCGCGACGACAAGGGGACTTGAACGATGTATGACACGCTATAAATGGGGCTGAGATAGGCGAGCAATCGATAAAAATGTCGCGGGTAATGTATTACTGCACAAGTGAGCGGGTTGGTCGACCAGGACAGTGGCAACGAGGCGACGGGTGAGCAGAATGAGGCACAAAGTATACCGATCGACGCGCAAGAGCAAGGGGAGTCGAACGATGGGGGGCGCAAGACGAGCGGACGTGAGACGGGCGAGCTAAAAATGAAACGAGGAAGGGCGGGGCGGAACGAGCAGCCAAGCGAGCACGAGTGCGATGGCAGCGGCGACGAAGGAAGATTAAGTCGAATTCCACGACAAGTAGTATCGTTCGACGCAGACGGATGAGAGGAGTCGAACGATGTGAGGCTTGTGTCGAACAGAGTGAAAATGACCGAGCGAAGAATTAAAGAAGGGGGCAGGCGTTTGACCGATGGTTTAAGCGCGTGTGTTGACAGAAACCGCAGCGACGGAGTAACTGGCGCGCGGATCAAAGCACGAAGTATCTCGTTCTGTACGCAAGAGCCGAGCGAGCCCAATGAGATGCTAAGCTCACTAAACCGCCAAGTGTTGGCCGAACAAAAAATAAATCAAAAAAGGAAGAGATTTCGAGAGGCTAATTGACGGGCCGGGCTCGATAAGTCCTTTGCGAGTCGCTTATTTGGCAGCGGGCGGACGCGCAAACGGAAGCGTTCGATGCAGAATGGAAAGCGCTTTCGAACGAAGTATGAATCAGCCCGAGGGACGCGTTTTTGAGGCGGGGGATGCGCGTCGACCGAATGAGGGGGTGGAGGACAAGAGGCGTTATGCGTCGATCAAACCTTAACAGAATTAATCGTTCAGGGGTGCGTTCGAATCGTAGAAGCCAGGGGAGTCGAATAGAAGTATTAAAAAAGCAGTTACGCGTGTGTGCGTGCAAGAAAAGCAAGTAGAGTCGAGGGTGCCACTGAAGGTGGCTGTGCGCGGTCTTGAACCGCAGAGGGACGCGTTAAACACGTCGGAACGTGCCAGAAAAAACGCAGAAAATAGGAGAAAGCGTACTAAGAGCACGCAGGTAATCGAATCCACACTCGTCACCACGGTGGACACGCCGGAGGGGCAGCAGGGAGGATCCGATTGCTATGGACAAGACAAGCCAAACCTGGGTCACATGACCCCCTACTACAACGAGAAACTGCGAGGCAAAGACCACGCCGTTAGATTTGGGCCTATGAACAAGAGGTTAGATACGCTGGCAAAGGGGAAGTTGCTTTCCAACTCACTACATTTACGGCCGCTATTGTCGGATCATATACCCTCACAAGGCCGCCTGCTATTGCTGCGCGCACATACCGCCCAAGTGCAATTTTTTTGGCTGTTAACCCGGCGCCGAGGGAATGTTCAATGCGCCTTTCACCCGCCTGCTTGAGAGTCTGCTTGTGGGCCGATGAGGGCTGGACGGGAGCAGCTCGGGGTTGTTTGGGGTGCCAGAGCCAGATCGCTCAATGGTCGAGCGTAAAATGGGGCGCTATCGGCTGACTTGTTCAGCTTGACCTCCAGATTGAAAGGACATGACTTACCGATCTCTTGCAAAATATTCCGCCATTGCCTTCCTCCGCGGTCGCATCCTGTACCATAATGAGTATTTAGTAAAAGTGAGACCAGCAAACGACTCGCGAACTTACCAAGCCACAAAAACCTTTGTGGGCTGATCGGTACTTGGTTTCCCGAGACTGGGCGATGACCAACCCTGCGCCGAGGGAGTTGAAGATCCAACCCGGCATTGTTCTCACAATCGCACAGATTCAGCCCATCGGACATTGTGGCCTCCAGGTACAGGTTGGCCGCCCGATCAAATATGAGCCGGACCCAAGAGATTGTGGGAGAGTGAGAGTCTGGGTCTAAGCGCCAAACAGAGGGTCTGCTTAGTAAACAGAGGACGACCAACTGAAACGGTAACAGAGCTGGCAATGGCGGATTGCTGCACTGGCGTGTCTAATGATGTTACCAGAAGAGTGAATCAAGCAGGTTTTTTGTCCTTCATTTTTTGGATGTTCAGCGGCCTGTGAGACTGGGCAACAACTCCAAACATGGTGACGACAGTGGTGAGTCAGAGGACATACCCACGCATCGAGATAAATATGCCTCCGCATCGAGGGAGGGCCTGAAACACAGCAGCGCGCCACTCCTGCCAGAGCCAGCCGACAGTGCCTCATCAAGAGGTCATCCACATTTGCTGAATGGGATCTTTGGGCCACACTTCATGAGTCATTGCGGTTTGACCAGGTGAGAGTTGGCCAATTGTGTGCGTCATGCACGTTAAATTGGGAACCATGTGTTGCATCACGACAAAGTGGTGATGACAAACGGAACATTGCCGTACGTCAAGCGGCGGGTCTGGGTGGATGGGGTTGAACACAACTCACGCGAAGGGACCTATTGGTGTTTCAATCTGGCTGGGAGCGAACGTTGTGGTTGTGATTGTTGCACAGTTTGAGTGTTTTTGGATCTAGCAAGGTGCCATTGCCGTGGACAACACAATTGCCAGCGCGCATACAGGTAGGTGAAGCCGCTCAGTCATAGATTTGAATATTGTCCAGTGAGCAATAATGAAACGCTCCGGAAGAGAACGTATATCACCCGACCAGCATTTATTCTACAAGACAAACGCCGTTATAATGACGCTGTGAGAATCTTGGCAACACAGGTGAAATGAAATAAGGGATATGAGAGGATACAGAGCCTCAGATGGATGGGATCCGGATCTGCGGGTGATTAGTGAACGCGACGGCGATTCTTTCGAAACTGTGTAGAGCGCCCAAGACACTTGTCATCAAGTCCTCAGCGGTGTGGGGGAAAGTTTGTAGATGGTCCGGGGATTGAGCGCTTACGTCCGAGCCTCAGACGTATCGAATTTACTAGGAGACTCGATACGCCCCTCGTTTTCGTACTCAAACGCGCCCTGTGTGTGCGCGATCAGTACTCGAATGTCTCATGGTTGTCTGGTCAACGCTCACTATGCCCAGTGCCGATCCTTATGAGCGCCTTAAAGATGTAATCACCGGTTGGATCCCGCCAGTGGCAGACGAGTTCGAGTCAACTTGAAGGAAGCACAGAATAAGTGTTCAAAACGAAACAAATGAGTTTTGTGTTCATTTAGGACTAATTTCACGCTGTTTGGGTGAGCGCAGCACCAGAAAACACGGCTGCGGGACGCGGGGGTGACTGCAAAGGAAGGGCTGGAGAGGCTTCTGACCCTCAGAGCGCCGAAAACTGTGGACTGGGACCACGTTTTCGTGACGGGTTGTAACCTATCTCGAGCGCGGCCACCAGTTCGGCCCGCTTTTGAACAAACAAGCATGCTGGTAAAGCTGGTAAAATGTTTTTAGTCATTGATACAAGTACTGCGCGCTTTTTTCACGATTTTAGTATTAATTTTTGGGGTATAATCTATAATACATGCAAATCTGAGCCGTTCCGAGGCAGGAAAAGTGGGGGGGCCTACTTCCTGACACGCTAAGAGCATTTTCAAGTCTGCGTCAAGTCGGCTATGCGTCGGCGAGGGGGAAACCCCCCTGCTCAGGCTCATTCATCAGCTGGGCGATCCCAGCCTCGGTGGTGAGGAACGAGCCCTGAGCTGACCCGAGAGACTGGTAGCGGGCCTACCTAAAGTCAACGGCTATTGAAGCATAGGTCAAACCACTCACCGATTGAGCTCCTCACATTGTTCCGGTGATTGATGAACTCGCTGTCTTGATCGAACGTCGCGGCCGACGGAGTATTAATGTTTGGCCAGAGGGGTCTGATGGAATGCTAGTAAATCGGGGAAGTGAATCAGCGTGCAAACGCACATTGTACTCACAAGGGAGGCCAGCCGCTTGCCTTCTCTCTGCCCCAAGTCCCCCGTTATGCCTCGCACAACGGCAGTCATGACTTGACACACTTCTAAAATATAATCTCAATTTTACATCTTTTCCAGAAATACTTTCCTTTTATGGAACAATTGTCTTATGACTAACCACTTACTTAATCTGTCGTATTTCATAATAACCTTTATCTATATCACGTGTTTTGGAATGTTCCAGAAGTCTGACTAATCTTTCTTATTTCACATCTGATATCAAATTAGTTATGACTCGTTCTTTGTACACGTAGATACAAGGCTGTGCATCTCTCTGTATATAACTGAGGGCAAGTTCGAGGTTACAGACCAAGAACTTGACCTCCTCGTCTATATAGTTCTTTCTCATATCCACTTGGTCACTGGGCTATCAGTCGCCCATACCACTTAGCTTGTTATCATTTATCATCTTGAGGACTCTGACAACGGCCATCTTGATTTGCTTGCAACGGCGAACAAAAATTTTAACCGACCTTCAGCATACCGCTATCGTGAGTGGGCCCACTGACCCGTTCCCCCTCAAAGCAGCTTGCGACTATTGCTTGAAGCAATTCGAGAACGCAGTCGACTGTAGCCGCCACGTCGCGCTTAATCCCGACTGCCGGGAAGTGCATGAAGCTGTAAATGAGCTCAAACGTGCGCAGCTGGCGCGCGAGCGCAAACGGCGGTGGTTGGAAGAGGAGGCTACAGGAGATGACGGTCAGAACCAACTTCGTGAGTTGACCAAGGTGTGAGCATGAACAAGCGACACTCACATTATGCACAAGTCGACGAGCCCGATGCGGAAGAGCCGTGGGACTACGGCGAGGGCACCAGCGAGCAAGGCGCGCAAGGCACCTGGGCGACAGCAAATCATACACCCGCCGCCCCTGCAACACCCGAACCGGAACCCGAAGAGCAATGTGCCGACGGTACAATCCTCCAACACTTCCCAGTTGCGGGAGCCAGGGCCCCCATCGTCGACGCACTGGCAAATGATCTGGACCCGGACTCGTACCTGAAGTCTTGCGGGAATCTGGCCGACCCCGATTACTTCGAGATTGCTGAACTACTAATGACGACCGGGTTATCGAACACCAATCGGACGCGGTTCCTGAAGAGCAAACTGGTGAGTATCATAGGAAACTGGCTGAGTCTTACTGACCACTTGACGCTAGTACAAGGGGAAAACCCTGTGGAAGAACTGCAAGCAGATGTTAGTCGATATCGACGCGCTACCAGGCGGCCCTAAATTCAAGGTCGAACCCGTACCTATTGACTGTGACGGCCATGAGCATGTGAACTACCTAGTCGCGCGCAACTTTATCAAGGTCGTTTGTGAACTTATTGGCAACCGCCGATTCAAGAAGATCATGCGGTACGCGCCCGTACGCAAGTGGAGGTTGGATGCGCGTGGGAACCGGTCGCGGGTATACGGCGAGATGTGGACAGCGGAGTGGTGGTGGAAGATGCAGGTGAGCGGATCCAGTCGTGACAATACTCGAATGAGACTCACCGGAATAGTATGTGCTATCAGCGATCGATAAACGAGCGACGATTGCGCCCTTGATCGTCGCTTCCGACAAGACTTCCCTGTCCATCATGAGCGGCGGGCAACAAGCCTACCCCGTATACCTAACGATCGGCAACATTAGCAAACCGACCCGCCGCAAGGCAAAGAAGGGCGCGACGGTCTTGCTCGGATACCTACCCGTCAATAAGTTCGAGGACGTGAAAAACCCAGAGGAGCGC
This sequence comes from Ceratobasidium sp. 395, assembly GCA_019616345.1. NCBI lineage: Eukaryota > Fungi > Basidiomycota > Agaricomycetes > Cantharellales > Ceratobasidiaceae > Ceratobasidium > Ceratobasidium sp. 395. The sequence goes on along the minus strand of WSTH01000156.1, from coordinate 28,706 downwards.
GCGCGGTTGAGGGCAGAGTTGGTGCACCGCTCAATGGAGAAATTGATGGCGCCCCTGAAGACCGCGTCGGAAGAGGGAATCGTGGCGTGGTGCGCCGATGGGCGCATGAGACGTGTGTATCCAATCATGGCGGCGTTCGTGGGCGACTGGCCAGAGCAGACGATGATGGCTTCGACGGGCGAGAGCGGATGCCCGATCTGCAAGACCAAGCGCAAGGGTCGTGGAGACCTTGAACAACGGGCCCGGGCACGCAAACCGAGCGACACTCTCGCGGCGCTGCGTTCGTACCAGGAGTACGATTGGCACAAGGGTGAATTGGAAGACTTAGACATCAAACCATGGTGGCCGTGGTGGGCGGACTTACCGTATTGCAACTTCCATGCGTCGATCGCCCCTGACCTCCTCCACCAGCTGCACCAGGGGATCTTTAAATCCCACCTCCTGCCGTGGACATACGCGGGGATGAAGGAGGCCCCGGCAAACAGGTGTTTCATGGCAATGTCGTCGGCTGAGGGTATGCGACACTTCAAGAAGAAAGTCAGCAAAATCAAACAATGGACCGGACACGAGAGTAAAGAGTTGATGAAACAATTCTTACCTGTTGTCGTGGGGAGTGGGTGCGACCCTGATTTCGTCGCAATGGTCCGTGCCGCGCTAGACTTCATGTATTATGCGCATTCCGCCCAGTTGACCACCGAGGACCTTGACGAGATGGACCGCGCGCTCGAGGAGTTTCATCGCTTGAAGAGGGTTGTCGTGCGGATGGGGATATTCCAGAACATGGGGCGATTCGATAAGATCGCGAAGCTGCACATGATGTTGCACTACACTCACCTAACGCGCGAGCTGGGCGCCCCTGATGGATACAACACTGAATCCCCAGAACACCTTCACATCATGTACGCCAAGACGCCGTATCGCGCCTTGAACAAGTGCAAGCCTACTGCGCAGATGGTGAAATTCATTGAGCGTCAAGAGAAATTGAGAATGCACAAGGCGAACTTAGCTTTTTGTTTAGGGGGCGACTGAGAAGAAGATGACGACGACGAGGCTTCCAACGGCAATGATGTGGTCATGGTCGAGGAAGACGAGTATTTACGCGAGGAGGAAGAAGAGGAAGAGGAGGAAGAGGAGGACGAGGGCAAGGAGGGTGAGGAGGGTGAAGAGGGCGAGGATGAAGAGGAGCCTGAAGAGCGTGGCGATCAGGGCGATGATTGGGTGGGTGAACCGGGGAACCGGGCGGAAGGTGAGTCGACCCTGTAATTAATGCGCGTCAGTAACACGTGTTTCTCCTAGTGGCAGGCAGACACCAGCGTGACGAGAGGGAGCTCAATGTTCACTACCCGTCTCCCGTTGTACCGATAGCAAAAGTACCCACTCGGCCTGGGGTGCGACTTCGCAAGTTGGTCGGCCCGTACGGAGCCGAAGATCTGATCTGGGCGCTTGGTGACCTCCTGATCAACAAGCTCTACGTGGCGGCCGACCGGGCTGTGCTGTCCCTTGATCACGTCGTTCCAGTCTGGCATCGGTTTTCTCTTCGCCACCTCGCTCTGCCCTTCGCGCCTCACAAACCTCGCAAACGGGATGTGGTTCGCGCACGGCGCGCCCAAGCCAAGTGTGCCGCCGCGTTTGATACGGTACTGTTTGTTCATGTGCCCGAGAAAGATGGCCTGGATCGTACGTATTCCCTTGTTTCCTAGCACTCGCTCGTGCAACGCTGACCCAAATGATCAGGCTACCGGGCTGGCCGAGTGCGCGCCATCTTTGCACTCCCGTCCCATCTGCAACACATCTCCTCCCGTCGTTTCGTTTATCTCGAATTGTTCTCCCCATTCCGTGCCGCTGTTTCCCCATTTCACCGAATGCGTGCCACTAGTCACTCCATACGTACCAACCAAAAACGAATCACCACCGTCATTCCGATCAGTGATGTTGTCATGGCCTGCCACCTTGCGCCAAACTTCGAGAACGTCGCGCTTACACCGGACGCTCCGCCGTCCATCGACCTGCTCTCCGCTTTCTCTCGCTTTCATTATAACCCATACTACAACTACTACGTGCACAAGCTCTCTGAGCACTGGCAACGCGCCAAGGCTCGTCAGTAATCAAACAGCTACTCATCGGGTGAGTTGTTCTCTTCCTTGTTTCATGCCACCATCAGCTAACCGTGTCTGTCGCCTTAGAGCCTTTGACCCTGGTTCGAACGGTTCAAAGTCGTCGGTGCTGCTGGCGCGGCACGCCGTTTGCATCAATGTATGCTGAATATGGCACTGCGCGCACTGATGCCGGCTCAATTCTCAAACACTACAAGGTACGCGTCCCCTTATACCATCACCCGCTCCTCTCTTGTGTGCGCGTAGTACTTACATGACGTGTATGTTGGCTTGATCTGCGTGACTCGGAACAACCCCTCCTTGCTCCTTTTACTATTCAAAGGTAGATGTTCTCCGCGTCGCGACAACGGGTCGTGAACGCGCGCTCCCATTGCACATGTGCAACATCCAAAGTACGTGCATCTCCGCTCGCGTTGGCTCAACCCTGGTACTGTGCTCATGCGTCCTTTAGTGTAATCAACTAACCTAACCTCTGTGTACCCCCACGAGCCGGCGGAGACATTTACCTGGGCGTGTTGATGACCACATTCATGAAATAGATACCATTTATTTACATCATCTCGTAGCTTTTTTTCTCTGTGGCTCCACGCATATCCTAATCGGAGGCTGACCCGTTTATGTTCATGTAAGCTGATATTGACGAAGGTGCACATTCGCGCGCCAGTGTTTGTATTTTCAGTACTTAATTGTTTCTACGAATTCCACTCGATTGTTGGCTCTCTTCATGCGACCGTCGCCGAACGTACGACACCTTCACTATCAAATAGATGAATATTTTCAGCGGTAGCTCATGGCGCTCACTGACCTCATGCGGAAGCTCATGGCGCTCATTGCCCATGTCATGTGATCTCAAATTTATTATTTTTTTCTTTTTTTGAACTACATTTATTACTCGTTACACGAACACAAGTCGAACCACGAGGTGCACAGCACAGGAACACAAAAAAATGGAAGCGTAGAACAGCCGGTATAAAAGGAAGGGGTGGACACAGTGGAGGAGGTTATGGTGGTAATGAGGTAGTAAGCAAACAAAAATAAAGCGCTGGCCAATGCAAAAACAAAAACTTAGTAGGCGCAAAAAATGCAGAAAACATACACGCGACCCCACAAAAGTGAGGCGGCCCTTATTCCTCCATTCCGTCTGCGGGTGGGATCCTAAGGACAGACCCGGAGGGAACCAGACCTGTCTTCTGCAATACATTACGCTTGGCCAGGGGGTTTTCGATCCAGCGCTTGAGGTGAACCAGCTCGCCTAACACAAAAAGATCGGACTTAGCTAGTGACCGAGCCAGAGAACCATCCGGATCTTCAAACGAGAAAGTGAAGGACGAGTGCATGCCGGTGATTGAAGCAGGGTTGCGCACCCATCTAGGGGCACGCGTGATCTTGAGAGTCTGTATAACGGGGTTGAGTAGAAACGACTTCTTCACCTCCTCTTCCGAGTAGGTGGGAGAGGCCTGGGTAGAATGAGTTGGTGCACTGGACACCATGAGCTTAGCCCACGGTACGTCGCGGGTGACCAGGAGGGGAAAGGAACAGGAGAGGCCGGGGGAAGTACCAAGAGTGGTTGTGACGAGATCGGAGACAGCTTCTACCACACAGTCCAGAGTGCCATGCGGGAGGGAGACAACAGCGTTGTTTTGGCAGTTCCGATGAAGGCCGAGCAGGGGGGTGTCTTTGGTGGCGGGGCAGAGGGCCATGGCGAGGCGGAGGCGGCGGTATGGGTCAGACGGGCCATTGGCAAAGAGGTAGGCCAGGGGAAAGGAGGAATCGGAGGGGTCAGCACGGCGGATAATGAGGCGGATAGGTTTAAGTACAGCCACTGGACCCTTGCGGGCCGAGGGTCTAGATATTGAGCGAGGGGATCCAGAGACGTGGGAGGGGTGTGGGTGGGGTGGGCCGGCAAGGTCTAGAGTCCCTGCGGCAACATCTGCATAGGATTTGGTAATGGTAGCGGGGTTAGGGTTGGAGACAGAGGGCGGTAAAGCGGGTGGTGGGGATGAGGGGGCGTCTGTGGCAATGGAATTGTGGTCAACGGGTTCAGGGGCCGGAGGAGGGGAGGAAGGAGGAGGATGGGTCTTCCAGGGGCAGTGTTCAATACAGGAAAAACTGCGGCCAGGTTGTGAAGTGTCAATGCATTGGTCAAGTAGGTCGACCGAGTCAATAAGATGTTTTCGCATTAGGAGTGCTATAATAGTAAAGGTGTGACGGGGGGTGTGCGGTTCGAGCTTAGTTGCAATATATGCTGAATCCTTCAAGGTTTGGACCAGTCTGAGGACATCTCAGATAAGTTGGGTGACTAGGGGATCGTTGGGAGCGGGTTCCTGAGAGGGGGATGATGTTGCCGGGGTGTCTGCAGCAGGACTAGTAGTGGCAAGGGTGGGCTCAGGTGCAGGGGTAGGCTCAGCGACGGATTTGACACGTTTGCGCGGACGGTGGGACATTGTCGTCATGTGATCTCAAAGGGGGTCATCCACGATCAGGACAGGTCATCACAGGTGAGATTCTCACTGGGAAAATAGCATTTTGCTGACGAAGGTGCCATAGACGTATCTGGCTATTCAATCATCAATGAGAACCCAACATTCTAGTAAGGAGATGTGTAAGGCACTTGGTTATATTGACGTGTGTACTACATGTCATCAATATCTACATGGAAACTTATTCGACAAACACGGGAGGTCACAATCAAGGAAGAAAGAGCAATCCAATGGAAATGGTGTCGAGTGAAAAAAAGTTAAAAACAATTCTCCGCTGGAGTGGTTCGGCGTATTTAGCTAAGGTGTAAATAGTTTAGTCTCCTTATGAGCGGCCGGAGCTGGGATTGTACTTACTAGAAGGTAGCACGCAAGACAACGTTGGCGGTAGAGCCAGGTCTAGTAGAGTAGGCGTCAATATTTGTTAGCAGATTGCTACAAATAGCTGTAACGCAAACAAGCTGTGCTTACCTGTTTGTCATACGTGACTTTTGTACCAGCCCACCCGCCTCTGCACACGCTACAGCCCAAGTTGTTGTTGCCCGGCTCCAAGCTGCGAGAGATCGGCGTCTATAATTACTTGAGTCTGAACAGAACAGACAAACACTCACTTGACGACGAGCCGACACAAGTTGAGGGAGGCCGACGAAAGAGCTCAAACACCACCTGGACTAAATAACCGCAGCCGTAGCCCTGGCCTTGTAAAACACGCCAAGCAACCCAGGACCCCAGCGAGTGCGCCAAACAACAGCCAACCTACCCTGGCCAGGGCCTGTGTCACCAACTGGCCTACCAGAGGAAACGCCACAGAACTTATAGCCACTCCGAGCCACAAGTCAGTGTCAAGCTACAAACGTGAGAGATACAAATCCACCCGACCCGCTGCCCTCGGGTAGGATACGTTTGTTAGGGGCAGGTGGGACTTTCGCATATTTGTATCTTTCTTGCTTTGACTTGGTAAGGTTGCAAAAATGTATATACACCTTCAGCTTGGTGAACAATACTTGTGTGACCTTCCACACGGTGTAAACATACCGGTAAGACCATGTGTATGGTATAAGACCCTTATTTTACCACAGAAGGTCGCACAATCAAGAACTTAACTTCACAAGGTACGCAAGCATATCGAATACCATATAAGATCCAAAAGGGACAAAAGTGTTGCATGGTAATAAAAGGTCACAGCGCTTTCCCTGATGAATTTATGCGACCCAAGATGATTGTTGGTGGACCGGATCTAACATTTGATACTAAGACAGCTTGGGATCGTCCCTCGCCCTGCGCATGGGACACTATCTCGTAGCTGTGCGAGAAAGTCTTAGCGTATATGGTGGTTATTTCCTAAGGTACCAGTAGGGTCGCTCGCGCATATCAGCATGATAACCTGGCTCAAAAGACACTCAAGCTATTGCCCACCTTGAATCGACTCAAGTCCTCTACCTCGTTTACTCGACCACGGGCACCAAGTAAGATGATCAAGCGCGTACAAAAACTATTCAGCGTCCCAGAATTTAGTATGCCAGCTGCTCGTTCTGGCACGGAGCCAGTGATTTTAGCCAGCTGCCATCGATCACGCTGGCACAGCTGGAGACACTAAGCATATACTATGTCAAAAACCTGGTTCCGTTGGGCACCATACTCGGCGTATGCAACCTGCCCAGTCTGAAATCCCTGGTGCTGGTGGTGGAACCCTCCCTTGCCTTTTACGACGAGGAATTGGCCGTTGACTGGGGAGCTATCATTTCTCGGTACTATACTCTTGAGAACCTGCATATAGGAGGCCTCAGCTCAGGAATACTCGCGCATCTACACTCGAAGATGGATAAGCTGAACAGACTTACGCAGCTGAAGATTGAGTCGGATAGCTTTTCGCATCCAGAAACTCATTTTCGACACCTTGCTCTCCAACTCCAGGAAGCATCCTGCTGTCCTATGCTCTAGGTTCTACATCTCGAGCGATTACTTAGCAAAAAGACCATGGAATCAATAGACAAGCTAAGACTTCAGAGACCGTCCTTGCATGTCTGGGCGAGGTCAGATGGAAAGATTGCTGTTAGGGACCCCACCAACCCATGAACCGATTCGTTCTTCAGCCCGGTTAGTTGGCCGACTCAGCCATCAGTCTAGATCGCTCGTTCGTTCCCAACCCTGTGATCAGTGTGAGCTGTATGCCTAAAATGTAGACTATCGCTTCGAAAAAGTCTACAAGAGTGACAAGAGCCCAAGCTACGCGACCTAAAAGTTGGGATGTTTAGCATATGGTGCAATACGACATTAAGCGCATGGTATGCAATTGGATGCATGTAAACAGCGGAAGTGTGTTGTAATGCAGTACTCCACAGGTGACGACTGATATTCAATTTATCAAAACAGCAGCTTACAAAGGAGAAAAATGACTGTGAGGTGTTTTGCAAACTTTTTTTTTTTTAGTGAGACTCATCTTTCTGTGATCGCGTGTGACCCCTAGCGGCATGTGTCGTGTTACCAACTGGATGGCTCATTCCCCAATTTATGAAGTGCTGCACTGGGCTTCGGAAGTAGCTCACTAGTAAGCTACGCTGACTACACGTTGAGTTTGTCTGGTCAAATCAAGTAGCACTGACCCCGCGGACACGCGTGGTTCGGCCAAATGCACTTAGATGTGACCCACTTGGGGTGGCGCTCACTAAGCGCTAAAGTGGCAGTGATGACTAAGCCTCCACCTTCCTTTTGTGCTTGTTCTAGCAACATCTGTCACGTTCCACCACGTTCCACATCCAACCACAACCTACGACTCCTCACCAAGGATGTATATAAACTCGATGCGCCCTTGACCATTGTTACCCCGCATCAGCCACCACCCCTCCTGTGATTCGTCTTCTTCACCTACACTCAAATACTTACAACATCATGTTTGCACTCCCGCCCCACCCCTACACATCTCACTACCAGTCACTCTATAGCCCATATGAGCAGCTGCTACTCGAACAAGAGATGGAGCGAAGACAGAGAGCGGAGGTGTACCGGCGCTGACAGCTGGAGATTGAGCAGCTGAACCAAAGACGCCAGTACAAGCACACTTGCCGCCAAGCCGAGCTGCAGCGCCAACGACAGGTGGAGATGGAGATAGAGCGAGGAGCGACATCCTGATGCGCTGACGAGCGTCGCCGCTCGGTGGTGGATAGGGGAATGGAAGACCTGCTGGGCATGCTGTATGGATGCCGAGCCGCGTCTAAGCTAACCCGAGACCTCTCCCCACTCTGTAATTGTAAAGCCTCGTCTGGCCCCCTAGTTCAATCTGATGCGACTAGGATGGCCGCTGAAAATGTGAGTGATATAAACTTCTTGCTTTCGAGTTTGTACTGACCAAGGTTGGATACACAGAGCGCCCCAGCAAGTCGAGACGCTAGCTTACCCGTCAAGTTGACCGAGTCTAGAGATGACTCGCTGACAGGCCTCCCCAGCGAGACCGAAGCTAGGGTCTCCGAGACACAAGAGCCTGACACTGCGGGATCACTCGCTGCCGTTGGTGGTATTGTTACCACGTTCGACTCGCTCAGGTCCAGCTTCACCTTCGCGTCTCGCCTCGACTTCGCTTCGCCGACGTCGTCTGACTCACCCAAACTCGCATATATGCCGAACAACACATCACTACACCAGTACGAGCATGTCCTCACTGGCCTACTGACTCAGCTTGACGCTGCCGAGTCATACGGAGACAAGGGGGTACGGAAGGCGAGAAAGGAGGCAGTGAAGCAGATTGAAGGGGAGCTAGCGGGGCTGGACGAGCGGAAGGTAGATGAGTGGAAGAAGCGGGCTACGCCTAAGATGGAGGTAGAGGCAGCACTTACCGAAAATGACGTCCGAACAGCGGATATTGATGCTGCGGCAGTACCGTTGCTGAACGACACAGACGACGCGGAAGCACTAGACGCGGAAGCATCCACATCATCTACCTGTTCTCTACCTTCGACTTGTGGTTTTCCTGGTTCAGGCGCCTTGGCACTCGCTAGAGACCCCAAGATTAGCCATGTTTCTCTGGAGGAAGCGTCTAGCTCTGATAACAGCGACTCAGAGGTTCATGACTATGTGGACATTGAAGCAGACGTAATGTCCGATACAGGAACAGAGGAGGTGGAGGAGGTACAAGTGGAGCGAGAGAAAGACCTCGCTGAGTTGAATGAATGGGACCTAGACTTCTGAGCTGCCTGTACTACGGACCTTTTCTTGTATCCTAATAGTGTAACAGTGTAATATAACTTATGGTCTGTTCTGATCCAAAACTCAACTAAATTCTACTTCGAGTAGACAGTGGCAGCTTTTTATTTGTAGAATGCGCTCTTATTGAAGGGTTTGATTACTTTCTGGTCCGGTTCTACGCGGCGTTCCGCTTTGACATTCTCCGCGTTCCCGTGTTGTATAATTTCAACTTACATTCATTTATCGCGATTTGCAACAGTCTGATCCAAGCGCCGAAAAACTCTGTCGTTTGTCAGTTCGTAAAAACCACAAAACAGGCGGTATCTCCACCAATCCGGGCCCAATCATGGTGATAAATAACTGGAATTACTCAAAGAGCTCGCGCAAACATGACAATAGAAGTCACGTGCATTCAAACGAGGTTTTAAAAAAGTTAACCTCCTTGCTCAGTTGGCCATTTTTGCCACAAAAAATAGCGCAATCAGCCCCTTAGACGTACATTAGACCCATAGAAAACAGCTTTATGGCTGGAGATGCTTTTTATATGTATTTGAGGTTATTTTACTAGAGAACTGGCTCGGTGGCCGAGGGGTAGCCCCTATTACACCCCTAGAACAGCCAGAAGACTGGTAAACCCAATCTATATGAGTATTTTACCTGTAATAGAGCTTTCTGATACACTCAACCTCACTGGAGATACGTTATACATATCGGAAAACTCAAAATAGCTCTGAGGAGCCAAATTCTCATGACTGGGTTTACATACATGTGCTTTATATCATCGTGTTCGCGCAAGTTCTGTGAGTAATTCTAGCTACTTATCTCCACAATTGGGCCCAGATGTCGTGACCCGCTCCCACGCCTCACGACCTTTGCGCTGCGCGCCTACTTTCTTGTCTCAGGTTTCTAGCGCTAAACGCGCCTTCTTACTTTGTTTCATGGCTTGACACTCATAGGCCCCTTTGTAAGCAGCCCTTACCCAAGCAGCACAGCCCGTGCAACGCTCCCCCTTTCTGCCACCTCTCGTGGCTATGACTCTTTCCCACTGTACTGGCCCACTTCTACGATGTACTGCCTCGCCCTACAATGTATGACTCACGTACACACAGACCATGTACCTCGTAGTATATTTACAGTGGAGAACAAGCCAAGTATCCTCAGCTTGTTCTACCTCGTCAACTCTCCCCTCTACAGTGTGACTATACTAGCAGGCTTTAGCGCGGCTAGTGTTACAAGTAAGGCAGCGTTAGATTAGCATAAGAACTTAAGCACTTCGGGCAGTCGATCCTCACTCCCTTCGGATCGGACTTAAGACCACTTCGACTCGTGGCTTGCACCAGCCACCAGACCAAGATACAAGACATTACCAGTACCTATTCAGGCCAAGGGACCGCGGTTCACATCATAGCCACGAGGCGCACCCACAAACGGGTCGCAACAAGACACCTTCAGCACAAGCGCGAAGCGTACTGAGTCCCTCGACGGACATAAGAGTGAGTTCACACCTTAGATAGTACAGGGTTGTGACACCAGATTGGTGGAGATGTCGCCTGTTTTGTGTTTATTACGAACTGACAAACAACAGAGTTTTTCGGCGCTTGGATCAGACTTTTGAAAATCGCGATAATCAATATCGGAGTATAAACACGAACCTCTAAGGCGCATACACCTTGAATTCTGAGATAATCTGCTCCCTTTGCTACTTAGCTTGGCTAGTCGTACAAATGGGGGAAAAGGCTGAGAAACTATAGATTCAAGGTGGGGGCTTTTATACCTTAATTTGGCTTACTTGTACTCTACAGCTAGGAAACAAAGGCCGCTAAATATCACTGCAAAGGAACAATTGCCTTAATAATCTGCTTGTATATGGTACGGTGCTGCATACTCTGTCTTAAAAATTTTAGGGAGAAAGTTGACTCAAAAGTCGTCTAAGTGGACGGTTTTCAGTTATTTAGGTATTCCCTGCTGGGTTTGATGTATTTGTCTCTGTGTAGGAGTCCATCACATCAGTCAACCCAATTACCCTTGCGAGCAGCAACCACCATGCCTCGAGTCCAAGCATTTTCGTCGCCCCGCGCAAGCGCTCCATTTGACGCCCTTCCTGACTTCGTTATCTCTGATATATTTGTGCTGGTCTGGTGCAGTCATGATTTGCACAAAATTAGGCGTGATATACACAAAATGCGTATTCCATACATCCTGGCTTCCGTATCTCGTCACTGGCGTGAGATTGCTCTGTTGACATCTCGAATATGGACTGTTGTCGATCTCTCACTTCGCCCCAAACACCTTGCGGCACATCTGGCACGAAGCAAACATCTCCCTATCAATGTTGGCCTGATGCTAGATAAAAAATATAGTCAGCTTGATCTCCGAGAAGTGCTACATATCCTTAAAGAGACAGATATCTGTGCTCGTATGAGTGATCTAGGTGCATTACTCGACCACAGATATATGGATGTGTTCGTGGATGCCTTTAACAACGCAATCGACGATAACTCAGTGAGCGTCCTCCAGAGTATTAGGATTGAGCCTCCTTCTGATTCAGATCAACTTGACGGCCGCATGTTGCCGCTCGCTTGGACAGACTTGCAAATCCCACAGTCTCAAATACTCCAGAGTCTCTACCTGGATCATGTTAGAATATCCCGGATCCAAAAGCTGCCATCGTGCCCACTACCAGCACTACAGCGCCTCGAGTTCAAGGGTATAGATCTCTCATTACCAAACAGCCTTCTTCCATTTCTGTGCTTGACTCCAAACCTTACATATTTGGCTTTCGGAAGATGCCTGCTCCAGGCTTTGTCGGACACCACGGTTGCGCGGCGTCCCAGACACTCCATCCTGCTAGCAGAACTGGATACTTTGACGTTATCCAATGCTGGATTGCAAGTCGGCCTGAACTTGCTATTCCGCATGCTCAACATGCCTAAACTTTGATCCGTATCTTTCTGCACCCACACACGCCATGTTCGTTGGACTAGCCTTGATTGGGATGCCATTCTCCATACCCGTACACTTCGAGTTCTAGACATAGAAGGATTTCCTTCCAAAGCGTTGGCAGGGCTGCTTTCGCGTGTAGATCAGTTGAGACAGCTGTCAGCACTTTTGTTGTTTGACAGCGAACTTCCTACCCCCGATGAATTCGTCGGCCGATTGGCTCGCAGACTCCTGGAAACATCCTGTTGCCCAAGCATTGTTACCTTGGGTATCTACTTTCCCCTTGGAGACGAGTCTTGGGAACTCGTGAAAGAACTTAAGTGTACCAGACCATCAATGAGTGTATACAATATATAGCGCACGAGCACGAAAATGACGTTACAGCAAGCGAGAGCGGTTCTGCGGGAATAGGAGACAACAATTTTGATAATGGCCCACGTTGAACTTCTGATTGGTACCTCGGAATCGTCTACTGCACTTCGTCTTCAATTGTGTCCAAGATTTTATGCACGCATGCTGTCGACTTACAATGAGGGAGGAGTTGGATTTCATTCACGTTGTATCCAGTTGTATCTCAACTTCATATGACGACGTTTGCGCTCTGGTATATGAGAAAACTGGTAGTCAGAAGTGCATACAAGCCTGGTTTGCGCCACAATTCATTGGTCCGAGGAGACGACGGAAATACTTATGTAGACCATGACTTACGCTGAAACTGGGATTGGTACTGTGTTTGTTTCTGTGTAACAACCCACCACAAGGCACGCAATCGATACGCACAAGCGCCTACCACCATGTCTCGAGCTCAAGGGTTTTCGTCGCCTCATATTGACATTCTGTTTGACAAGCTTCCCGACTCTGTTATCTCTGACATATTTGTGCTGGTCTGGTGTAGTCGTGATCATGGAATTTGGCGTGATATCCACCAGATGCATATTCCGTACATCCTGGCTTCCGTATCTCGTCACTGGCACGAGGTTGCTCTGTCGACGTCTCAAATATGGACTGTCGTCGATCTCTCACTTCGCGCCAAATACCTTGCAGCACATCTAGCACAAAGCAGAAACCTCCCCATCGATGTTGACCTGGTTCAAGATACAAAAAGATTCATTCAGAATGATCTGCAAAAACGGCTAGATATCCTTAAAGAGACAAACAGCTGGGCTCGCATGACTAGCCTAGGTGCATCATCCAATTGCGGGGAAATGGGCGTGTTTGTGAATGCCTTCAGCAATGCAATTGATGACAGCCCAGCAAAATATCCTCCAAAGTATCAGGATTGATACGCTTTCCATTCCACTTAAGAAGATGTCCAGAATCCGGACGCTGCCGTCACGCCCACTACCAAGACTACAGCGCTGCAAGTTCAAGAATATCAATTTCAATTTGTCAAACGCCCTCCTTCCGTTTCTATCCTCGGCTCCAAATCTTACGGATTTGAGTCTTGAGGAATCATATCATCTCCCAGAAGCTGCCCCACCCCCCGGACATTCCATCCTACTCGCAGAATTAGATACTTTAACATTATCCGATGTCAATGAGACATTGGGTCTGATTTTTCTATTCCGCGCACTTGATATGCCTAAACTTCGACACCTATCCCTATCCTTTGGCATCCATTCATGCAGCCGAGAGAACCCCCTTGATTGGAGTGCCATTTGTCACAATCGTGCAATCCAAACTCTAGAACTTGATAGGCTTTCATCTGAGGCGCTAGCAAGGCTAATCCCGTGTATAGATCAGTTGGGACAGCTGTCGGCGCTTTTATTGTCTAACAGCAGCATTGATGCCCCCCACGATGACTATGGGTATATCGAGTATCTCAGGTATATCAGTAGCAGAACCACTGGTCCTGATCAATTTGTCGGCCAATTTGCTCGCAGGCTCCTGGAGACATCTTGTTCATCAGGAAAATATGGATTTCTAAATAGAAGTTGAAATGTTAATTATTGCTAAATAACGGGATTTTCTAATTTGGGCTAATTTGGGCTAATTGGTGATAATTGGTGATAATTCACACTTTGAAGGTGTTTTGAGCTGCCAGAACACTCTAGGCATGTTTAATAAGCCTCTATGCTGCCGTATGTGAAAAAGAAAGCAAGTTTGTAAATCCTAATCCACCAATAATTGACCCTAATTGAGGATAATTGAGGATAATTAGAGACCCCCCTTTCTAATTAGGTCTAATTAGGGCTACAGAATGGGGGGGGGGGTAGCTAAACTGCCTAACCCAATAATTAGAGCTAATTAGCCCCAATTAGCCACAACTATAGTGCCACATTTTTCCTGATGTTGTCAAAGTCTTACCACCTTGGGCATCTATTTCCCCCTTGGGGGCGAGTCTTGAGAAGCCGTGAAAGAGCTTGGGCGTACCAGGCCATCGATGAGCATTATACATAGCACGTAATCAGTCTGAAGACTCATGAGGACGATAGCACTGAGGATTAGGGGGATAACAATTCCGACTGTAAATCCCACCAAACTTTCAGTTGATACCTGTGTTGTTTACTGTAACTGTTTTTTTTGGATTATATTCAAGGTTTTGCCATTTGTACACCAACAATTGGTCGGACGAGAAAACATCATATTAAATAAGCTCCAGAGTATGAGAAAACTGATCATGGCTGGTTCAGAGATGAATAACGTCAGGAAAAATGGGGTGTTCAGTTTTAGCCAAACTGAGCAAAATTTAGCTAAATTAAGGGATTTAGAACTTTAACGACCCCCCCCTTTTCATGTAGCCAAATTTACCTAAATTTGCCTGGGGGGGTCCTCAATTTAGGCAAATTTAGGTGAATTTACCATGGATTTAGGAATTTCCAATTGTGCCAGATCTGTCCCAAAACACCTTTCTGGCCTACTAGTGTATGTTGGGAGGGCTTAGGGCATGTCTGGTGGCTTCTGGCACCAGATTTATAGAATTTAGGTCAATTTAGCTAAATTTGGCTAAATTTGCTAAATGGCCTAAATTCAGGTAAATTGAAACCCCAGATCTTAATGAAAGGGGAGGTTTTTGCTGACGAAAGAGGGTATTTATGCTGGTGATGGTTGTTGCCGAGGTTTTGAAGCTAAGGCTGAGGTGTTTGTTTGAAATAGACTTTGCGTAGCCACCACAAGGTAGAGTATTACCGCAGGGTAATTGGGGGGGGAACTCAAAGTTCATGTAACTTTGTGTGTTAATTCTACCATGGGGTGGCAAACATGTGGCGCTCGGTAAGCGGTCCTAGCTAGTGCCACTTTCGCCAAGAAGACTGCGGCTGCCGCTTTCGATCGGTCTTGCGTGTAGCTCTTCCATTTACAACCAAGATCAACCGGATGGAACGAACGTGTCTAACCATCTATGCGCTCCCCTAGCCTATGTACAGTAAAGATTACCGTCCCGTTCCATCTTCATGATGCACGATCTCACAAGGTTTAAGGAGATAGTTGACTCAAGTGTGATCTAAGTGAAAGGCTATCTGTTGCTTGTGTCTTCTCTGCTAGGATTGCCGTGTTTGTTTCTATGTAATAACCCACCACGAGGCCCGCGATCGATCAACCCAATCCTACAACGAGCGCCCACCACCATGTCTCGAGCCCAAGCGCTTTCGTCGCCTCATACCGGCATTCACTTGACAGTCTCCCTGACACCATTATCTCTGACATATTCGTGCTGGTGTGGCGTAGTCGCGGTCACGACATTTGGCGTAATATCCACGAAATGCGTGTTCCGTACATCAGGAAAACTGGTGGGAAAAGATTAACCAAAATTAGGTTTAATTTACCCTAATTTACCGATTACGGGGGTTCTGGACTCCTCCCCTTTCCTTAACCTCAATTTAGAGTCCTATGTCCTAAATTTACCTCAATTTACCCAATTTACATCAATTTTGGTCAATTATGCCCCAGGTCTGGGCTGGCCAGAGACTGTAAATTTTGTACCAGACAGTCCTTGTAGGCTACTACTGCCTGTGGGGAGGCTTCCAGGGGGGGTTTGACCTCTCAGCCCTGGATTTACTGAATTTAGCCCAATTTAGGGGAATTTATTGAATTTATCAAAATTTAGTGAATTACATCAAATTATAAACCCCAGTTGTAATGAAAAATCCTGTTTTTCCTGATGTACATCCTGGCTTCAGTATCTCGCTGCTGGCGTGAAATTGCGCTGTCGACGTCTAAGATATGGACTGTCGTCAATCTCTCACTTCGTGCCGAACACCTTGCAGCACATCTAGCACGAAGCAAAAACCTTCCCATCGAGGTTGACCTGGTTCAAGATCTAAACCGATTGAAGCACGATCTGCGAGAACGGCTAGATATCCTTAAAGAGACAAACAGCTGGGCTCGAATGAGTGATCTAGTTGTATTATCCAACTTCCAAGATATGGGTGTGTTGGCGAATGCCTTCAGCAGCGCACTTGATGACAGTCCAGCAAATATCCTCCAAAGTATCAGGATTGATGCACCCTCCGTTCCGTGGGCTAATTTACGCACATCAAGTCAACATCGTACTACTGGGCATTATATGGATATGTCCCGAATCCAGGCGCTGCCATCGTACCCACTACCAAGACTACAGCACCTTAAGCTCAAGGGTATTGAATTCGATTCACCAAACCCCCTCTTTCCGTCATCAGGAGGACCTGTTGGGCTCTTTTCACTCTTTAATGAGTGAAAAGAGCCAATGAAACTGCTTGCTCTTTTATTGAGCAAGTATGAGCCTTGCTCTTTGAATGAGCATGTAAAGAGCCACATGTATTTCAAATAGAAATGGGTGCGATAATATGTATTTCAAATTGTGTACCAAATCGCTTTTTCACCGTTATTTTTTGCTAATTTTGGCACCAGTGTGATCTGCGCCCAAAACTACCCCCGGGGGAGGCTTAGGGTGTTGTCTCCCAAACAACCCATGTGCACTAACTCTGGGCACTCAAAAGTTCTGCAAACTGAGTGCATGCACACATGATATGCCTATATATGGTAATACAAATGAGTTCATTGTCCATGTAATTGCAAATGGCTCCACACAAAGAGCCAAAAGAGCCACGGGCTCTTTAATTGAGCACGAAAGAGCCAAAATGAAACTGGTGTCTCAAAATTGAGAAAACAGGTTCCCCTGATGGTTTCTATCCTCGACTCCAAATCTTACGGATCTGAGTCTTGAAGAATGCCGATTCCCAGATTATTTCCGGAACGCAGCTACGCCACGTCCGAAACATTCCATTCTGCTCGCAGAATTGGATACTTTGACATTGTCTGGTGTTGAAGAGAAATCTGGAACGATTGTTCTATTCCGCGCACTTGATATGCCTAAACTTCGACACCTATCCCTATCCTTCGATGTCCATTCACACAGTCAACAGAACCTCCTTGATTGGAGTGTCATATGTCACAATCGTGCAATCCAAACTCTAGAACTTGATAGGCTCTCCTCCGAAGCGCTGGCAGGGCTGATCCCGTGTATAGATCAGTTGGGACAGCTGTCGGCGCTTTTGTTGTCTAACAGCAGCGTTGATGCCCTCCGCGATGGCTACTATTGGTATACCAGTAGCGGAACTACTACTACTAATCCCGATCGATTTGTCTACCAATTTGCTCGCAGGCTCGTGGAAACATCTTGCTGTCAAAGTCTTACTACCTTGAGCATCTACTTTCCCCTTGAGCACGAGTCTCGAGAAGCCGTGAAAGCACTTCGGCGTATCAGGCCATCGATGAATATACATATGGCACCCAATGAGCCAGTAACGCCATGGGGTAGATGGAAGGAGGCGAACGAATTTGACGATTTCTGCTCCTGGACTTCCAGTTGATACTTGAATTATTTACTGCACCCAGTTTCTGGGTTACGTCTGAAGTCCTACGCATGTATGCTGTCTATTTATAATGGAGGAGGAGTTGGGTTATTTATTCACACCATATCCAGTTGTATCTGAGCTCGGTACAACCACCTTTACCTACTAATGAGTAGTCAAACGACGAAAGAATCCTGTTCTACACGAGCTTCGGAGTACGAGAAACCGATGATGGCTCCCAGCGACGGACAACGAGGGTATTTATGCAAGTGATGGTCGGTGCTAGGTTTTGAAGCTATGACTCGTCCGTCGGGAAAATCCAAAAAGCTAGTTAGCGCCCGGAATCTCGCTTGGCGGTACGAGCAGGCGGTAGCGCCATTACCGGGTAAAGTAGCCCCGTACCGGTGCTAGTGCGTGCTACCACCGGCATAGGTAGTCCACCACTCGTTCTCCTGCGTGCTCCCAAGTTTGTTCTCCCGAGTGCTAAGTATAGGCCGGGTGCTACGGCGGGTTCCGCCTAGTGGATTTCTCTATAATACTATATAGGTGTTTAAGCACATAACTACGGTAACTTACGCGGGTTCGTGTACGGCACCGAGTGCGGCAAATCTAAGCGTTGGGCATACACAGGCCACAAGCCACGAGCGTTAGAACAAAAGAAATAAATTTAAAACGGAAATAGACGGATAATCATAAGCACGCCATGCGGACGTTCATAGGATAGGACAACAGAAAGTAAATATAACTCGATTCAAAGCCCTCTGGTGCGCGGGAGAATCTCGAACGGTAAGCCGCGTTCGTCGGCCACCATCGCGAGCCGCCAGAACAGGAAGACGTGATGAGAACACTATAACTATGTAGGGACAATAAGGCTGGTAGTGCGCGCTGTTGAGAATAATAAACAAACCTAATACGCACACGCTGTACGCCCAGACGCGAGCGGCCGGCAACGCATCAACGCTCGTTCCGCAAGTGGGGCCCAGGTATCGAATCGCTATTGATGTAAAATACCGAATCGAGAGGATGGTACTCACCGTTAAGGACCAGTCACGCTGACGCAATCAATAACGCGTCGAGTACTTCCCTCACTCACCAGCTTGCGTTATTCCTTGCGAGCTTGAAGCGATCGACCCGTACGGGTCCCGCGTATACTGAAGGAGCCCGGATGAGCAAGGGGGAGGGACGAGGTGAACAGGTCGGTTCGCGAGTTCAGCTCAAGTCTCTCGGGGAGGAGATAGAACTTGGGGGAAAGGTGAAACGCCAGGAAGATACTATGGCCGGAACAAGGACAGTGCGACATCTGCCGACAGAATCAAATTCCGGCTGGGTGAAATATAGTCCGTGGAAGTGTGAAGAGCTGCAGGTAAGCGAGTTAATCCTCGTAATAATAGATCATACGGCTAGGAAGTGTAAAAAACGCGCGGACACGCGCAGGCAGCACTCTGAGGGTGTATGGGAGTCGCGCTAACACAACGGCAAGACCGGGGGAGTACGTACTGTGGATCCCATGCTTTTCTGGATTGATACAGCGAGGACCGGCTATAAACAAAAAAGATTCAGTACGAGCAACGGGGGTAGAGAAGAAGTTTTTGGAATAAAAGAAAAATAGAAGGAGAAAAAAGCCTGGACGTACGTCATTGGTTGGGGTTTTCTATGTGCATGGCCGTATCTCCAACACCAAGTTTGAGCGGCCGACCGTGCTCATCGCACAGAGGAGTGTTTGTTTGTATCACATCGCGCCGGAGGGACTCGAAAGGAGTGAAGGGGAGAAGTTTGTGGTGGAGGGCTGGAAAGATGGTGCCGAACGTATCATGAGCGGTCGTGAGCCGAGAGCAACGTGTTGTGCAGTATAGGGGGATCAGCCGCACGAAGCCCCAGTTTCAACTTTCCCCGGAATCGGCGAACCGTGTCGGCTTCATAACATAACAGCCAGCGGCTTAATCAGCTAATTATCCGACCAAGCGGAATCGCTGCAAACTTACCATCTGGTGGGTAAACGGATCGCAATTCACTCTGCCTACTCTCATTCCTTCGACTCACTGGTTTACCCCTTGCTCACTTGAAGTTGTTGAGGGCCGACTTGATGCCTTGAACTGAGGCAAGCGGGGCTCGGGCTGGCGCTTAGCGCACAATGAGCTGACGCGTTACTTGGTAACGTCGCATCCACTCCCCTCTGCCACGACCGCCTGTGCCACGACCCCCACTGCTACGACCACCTCTGCCATGACTATTGCGGTCAACCCTAGGACAGCCAATCCTGCTGCATGCGCTCGATCTCCGTCGCGCAACTCATTAACACCGCAACAGTAAGTATGTCAACCTTTTTTTTCTGTTTTCGTCGCTACACTCTCCGTCTGGATGTGGCGTGCCGCACTTGCGAATTCCTCCACGGCTTGACAAACGCGATTGTTCACATCGTGAGTGGCGGCTCATGCGACAATAATGAGACCTGTTGGCGACGTACTCTGTGTCGAACGGTTGGTTGCTCGGCGCACCACGTAGCTCGTAGCTACACAGAGTGTCTTAGTGCCGCGCTCACGCTTTGATCGCCGCTACACCTACCGCCAACACCAAGCATGGCTCGCGTTTTTGCCGCGCCGTCAGCCGCAAAGCAAACGCAAAATGCTGTGATAAGTCAGTTTGCAATCGACATTTAACCTAAGTAATTGCCTGATTGGATGCACATTTTTCCCTCCTTCCTCCCCGTTCTCACGTCTCTGAGACTCCTCCGCCTTTACTAGCGCTTGGCCACTCCCATCCGTTTGGTCGCACATCGATATTGCCATGATACCTTTCTCTCCCCATCTCGTCCGTGCTCGATATCGTTGTATGCACGATTTACGCCTTGTTGGTCTTATCGGCGCACTGATTATCTTATACACAGTGTTAACCGCATTTATGTTACCTTATTCTTTTTTCGTCCTTCCGTGCTTGCAGTTGACTTGTATACGATACACTTCCCTCTTTGACTCAATATACGATATTCCCCACTCTTCAATTGTACACGATGTGGATTGTGTACCCACTTCGGTACGATTTCACTTATTCTCGTTATTACTCCGTTACTTGTGTCCACTCATACTATCTATCATCGTTCTCGTTCGACTTCCCCCTTACGACTACAGTTACCGACGCGGACTTCGTGCCGTAGCCGTCGCCGTCGCCGTCTTCGACATAGCACGCGGCGTTTCCGACGCCTCCCTCGCCCACGATTCGACCGTGCGTTCGTTTGCACGTTTCTTCTTTCCGCTTCGTTTTTCTTTTTTCGTTCGCTGAGTCTCGACTTTCTCCTTTACACGGTGCCGTATGCGACAGCCCAACGCTGCGCTTCGACGCGGTTGGCCTTAGATTCGACGCATATATTCGCCTACCACTAGGGGGAGCACGCTCTCCCGATCCGCCACTACTTAGCACCCGGGAGAACCGGCTCGCGAGCACTTAGTGGCCCCATCGAGGCGCTCGGGAGCGTGGGGTAGCTCCGCGTGGGGCTACTGCTATCTTAGGTAGAACCCCGGCGTTCTACCTTAGGGGGGGGTCTGGCTACCGGAGCTGCCCGGCTAGTTAGCGCTCCCGAGCGCTAACTAGCTTTTAGGGTTTTCGCCGAGTCACTGAAACCCCTACAGTGTCTGTCAGTTTTCGCAATCATCATTAATGTATACTAAGAAAAGGACAGAACACGCAATCGAGTATTTGCAGCGCTGCGTCTGGCCCTGGAGTGATTGTCGAATGTCTGGAAATAGACTGTATGAGTTAATTTTACCTGAGCCGGCAAGTATGTGGCTGTGCTCAATAAGCGGTCCTGGCTAGTTCCATTTTCGCCAAGAAGACTGCGGCTGCCATCTTTCTGCTTCGCGTGTAACCCTTCCGTTGATGATCAAAATCTGGATAAAACGAACGTGTCTAACATCTATGCGCCCCCGAGCCTATGTACAGCAAAGATTAACCACTTCATCCTAAGTCCATTAGCCCCCAGCATCTAGCATAATCTAAACCCCCCTCAAACAAAGCACAAGCACGACCACATGCATCCTCAAAGCGTCTTTTCCTTGACACACTCATCATCACTCGCGTACCCCCGCTCTCCCTCCGTCTCTGCCACAACCACCACCTTTTGTGTTTGCACCTTTTTAGATCCAGCCTCTTTCGCCTCGCGTTTAACGCGACTGTACAGTCCTACGTCCTCGTCGAATATGAATCGATACGTGAGCATCGGCCAGCTGGGGTGGCTCGGGAGTGTATCGTAGAACTCGGGTGCGAGAGCGCGGAGTGCTGGGAGTCTGGTCCAGGGGATCGAGGGGAAGTCGTGGTGTTCGTTGTGGTATCCGACCTATACGTGTAATGCCCCCGTTAGATCAAAAGAAGAAGAGTGAAGTTAAAGGAAGCGTACGTTGTAAGCCAGAACATTCAACGGTCCATAATAACTATACGTCTCCTGATCGAGGCCGTCCCAGACATAATGCTCCGCAATAAAATGCGCAGCGCAGGGGTGCAAGCTTCCGGCGAAGAAACTCGACATGACGAGGTAGGCTAGCGCGCGTCCGCCGAGAAAGTGGTATAGGATAGCGTCGAATGTGAGTTGGACGACGAGGTTGAGGGCGTGCCAGGCTGTTGGACGTTGTGAGCGGATGAAGCCTGGTCGGAGGGCGTAGAAGAGGATTTGGAATGTGCTGTGGGGATGTGGTGTTAGTTGTGAATCTGGAAGTGAGGGAAGGGGGGGGGGGAAGGACTGACCAGAAGAACGCTTTCCCTGCTACGTTTTGGAGACAGATCATTTCGAGGCGGGAGGGAAGGTCTGTGTCGATGCCGTCTTCTCCGAGGTGCTTGTGATGTTCAATGTGGTACCTCTGTATATCGTTTTTAAGCCAACGCGTTAATCAGTATGATAAGAGAGATCTCACCTTGAACGTGATAGCATAGGGGATCCCGATAGGCAAGTTAGCAAACATGGCGAACAGCTTGTTGGCCTTGACACCACGAAACGCGAGATTATGGGTGATCTCGTGGACGGCGAGGAAAAGATTGTGGTTGGCGGTCCCGCCGATAGCGTACGCCGCTAGGATAAAAGGGAGCGAAAAGGGCGAGGCGTCCAAGACGCGTACGAGATAGTACGCGGTGAAAATTTGGAGAGCGACTACGCCGAATACGACGTATTTTGTTAAAGGCTCGTAGCCCATCAGTTTTGTCACCTAAGAAAACAGAAAAAGAAAACGTTAGCAAATGAGACGATTCGAAGTGGGGTCAAACCGTAGTACCTCGGGGTGTGCTTTAAGGATGGCCTGACGACGTGAACGGTGGGGTTCTTCTGTCATGAGCCAGAGAAAGTCGGATGGGTCATGAGGAGGACGTGGGATGGATCTGTCTGCCTCTGTCCGTCGGACTGTTTCCGTTCGTCGAGGATGCGAAGGCGCGACTTTGCGTCCTTCAGAGAGCGACTCGGCCCCGCCGAATAGACTAAAGTCTGTATAAAAATCAGCTAATCGTTCACACATAAGATATGACACTCACCTATGAGAGGCGCAGAAGAAGTACCCGCCGCCGGAGAAATCATCGTCGCTGCCAAGTTTGAGCGGATGGAAGAACCAAGTTAGGTCTAGTCCCGATTCAGGGTCCAGTATAGGGTCCGGACTAAGCGCCAGTGTCCTGCCTCCTCACCTCATCTCGGATCCTCTCGACCTTTTGGACTATACGACGACCAGGAGGACGATGGGCAAGAAGGAAAAGGCAGAGCTCGCTGCACGCCGTAAGGCCTACTTTGACCGCTATGGGGCACAAAGCCAGGTTCCTATACCCCTCGGTGTTAGCCTTCCGCCTGGCTTTCACAACTTGGGCAATAGCTGTTTCCTCAACTCGACTCTCCAGTCGGTATGTATCTTATTTGTAGCAATGGTGTTGATCTAATGATCTGTTATAACTATAGCTAACAGCTACCCCACTACTCCATGCGCTGCTCACATTCACGCCTCCCCCCGACCTCGAACACGACCGAGACCTATACCCAGCACGAAGTCCAGCCATGACAAACAACCGCGGCCCACCCGGCGTCCGACGCCAATGGGAGGCTGGCATGCCCATCGCCGACGCATTCCTACGGTTCGAAGACGAGGCCATTAATGCTCGACAGACGGGCAAGACGAGCTTGAGCCCGAGGTACGTGTAGCTCATGACCCGCTCGCTTAGCTGAAACGCTAATGCTATGAACGTTATAATAACAGGGAGCTTCTGGGTCAGATTGGAGCCAAGTATGATCAGTACCTCGGTGTACGTTTCGGTGTTTTTGGGTCAATGCTGTTATAAAGATTGGCGTTCCTCATCGCTGCTATGCTGTGTTGTAGTATCGACAGCAAGACGCCCATGAGCTCTTGAGGCATTTGCTAGATGGAATGCGTATGGAAGAGATGGATGTACGTATCTTTTCGCTCATTACCATTTAGTTTTATGTACCACCGCAGTATGAGCTAAACTCTAACCCTGTAGATCATCAAGAAACGCAACCCTCCAGCTCCGAAATCCAAGCACAAGTCCAAACACTCCCGTCCGTCCTCTCCCGAACGACCAGACACCTTGAAACCATCGGCGCCACCGCTAGATGCGTCACCGAACCCTGCGGCGGTGGGGCCTGTTCCTGACG
The DNA here is from genome assembly GCA_019616345.1 of Ceratobasidium sp. 395. Lineage (NCBI taxonomy): Eukaryota > Fungi > Basidiomycota > Agaricomycetes > Cantharellales > Ceratobasidiaceae > Ceratobasidium > Ceratobasidium sp. 395. The sequence goes on along the minus strand of WSTH01000156.1, from coordinate 4,597 downwards.
ATCCGCTCGTCCCGTTTGCGGATATGGTGTTTGGCGGGACTTTGGCGTCGATACTGGTTTGCGAGGGGTGTAAACATGTGAGTTTGTATGTCTGTTCTCTGACTCTGGCATCATTTTTTTTACGTGAACATTCAAGCCTGCTCGTCCGGATTTAATTCCCGTTTCTGACAAGCTTCCGAAAAAAACTGATTGTGTTCGCCCCCCTGTTAGGTCTCACATACGTACGAAGACTTTATGGACTTGTCATTGAGCATCAAACCTGAAGACGCGCGGGAAAAAAAGGTAAGCACGAATCATCTCTTACTCAACCCACGTTTGTAAGGTTCTTAATTATACCCCCTATTTTGGAACTCTCCCCGTTATAGCGAGACAAGTTCAAGTTCTTCCACAAATTCCGAAAAGGGACCGCACCGCTTCCAACGCGCACACCTCCACCGACAATGGTACCTATTCCGTTTCCGAGTACCGAGGTGGATGTATCGAGCAGTACGGCGGTTTCGGCTAACCCTAGTACGGTGGATGTGCATGTTAATGGGGTGGGCGGTGTTGAGGCGGTGGTTCCGAATGGGTTGATGGTCACAGGAGCTGGAAGTGGGGGTAAGGATGAGAGACGGGCGTCTGCTGGGTCTGCACCGGGGTTGGTCGTGTCGGATGGGGAGATTAGTACTGTAAGTTGGGACTGATTTTAATTTGATGCGGTAGGGTGGCTTACTGGTTTGTGTGGATGGATCAGGCACAACCTCGAGCTCGAGTATCGTCTGTTCAGATATCAACCGAGGAAGGACACGATCGAGACGATTCGGGCGCGAGCGGTGTAGGACGACTGGGACGTCGAGTTTCCTTGCAGGGGTGGAAGAAGAAAGACAAGGATAAAGACAAGGACAAGGATAAGAGTAAAGAGCGGACGAAGAGTAAAGAACGAGCTGGGGACAAGAGCAAGGAGCGAGCTGGGGATAATAAGACCGAGGACGAGCGGGACAAGTCGCGTCCGTCGTCTCCGGTCCTTGCGCCTGTGCTGATGGAGCCTAATTCTGGTGAGTACTTGTTGTATGGATGGATGGGTTATATATGTTGAGGGTTGATGTGTGTGTTGGTGGTGGTGTAGGTTCGGCGGCTGTATCTCGTTCGCAATCTCCGTCCCGAAAGAATGAGGCGGCGTATTTGAAGAAGGTGCTGGCGGATGTGGGTGCACCGCCTACGAACCCGCTTGCAATGCTCAAGGGCGCGGCTGATGGTCTAGGTATGCTCAAAGGTGAGTAATACCCCATCATTCAATGTTTCAGTTAGATTTAAACAATTTGATCAGACCCATTCGCTCGTCCATCGATGGACGACGTCTGGCTCAAGCTCAGTTCGGGACGAGGTAGCATACCAGACGCATTACGAAGTTTCACAGCTGTCGAAGTTCTCGAAGGCGACAACGCATTCGCATGTCGAAGGTGCTGGAAAATCGCGCACGGAATCCCAGTCGGACGTACACGCGGTGCGGGGAGTGGGGGCGTCAACGGTGTCAAGAGCAAAGAATCAGTCAGCACGTCCGAATCAGCGTACGACTCGGACTCGTCAGGCTCGGACTCAGATTCAGAAGAGTCGAGCTCAGACCAAGGGTCGTTGATGCCTCCTCCGCCGCTCGGTGGCATCCCCCTTCGACCGGCTTCAACGAGCGGAGTGGGAGCCGGTCCGGAACAATGGGCGCGCGATACGGTATTACCCCGACCGAGCTCAGCGCCGATGGTAGAAGACCGAGCGCTCACATCAATGCAGCCTATCCCGACTATCGAAATGACGTCCCCCGACGCAGAGCGCGCACGGCCCTTTCCCGCGAGTCCCCCGCCTATGGTACGTACAGCCACGCAAGGATCAACCGAGACCGGGTCGTCAGCCGTCACGGGCGAGGACGAGTCGGCTCATTCGACCGCGGCCACGAGCGGACTGGGACCGGGACCGATCATCGCGGCGCCTGTTCCTCGTACGCCCATCGCGCTCCGATCGACCACCCTGCCGGCCCACGCGAGCGCAGCGTTGACAGCTATCCCGCGATCCCAACAATACATCCACCGCCGCGCGCTGAAACGATACCTCATCGCCACTCCACCGCCCGTACTCGTCATTCATCTCAAACGGTTCCAGCAAGTGGCTGGTGCGGGAGCTATGTTCTTTGGGAGTCTTCGCAAGTTGGACGATTTCGTGGCGTTTCCTGAAGTGTTGGACGTCGCCCCGTTTGTTGCTCCGAATCGAGAGGAGTATGGGATGGGGCGGGCGAAAAAGACGGCTGCCGGGCGTGCGAATGATAAGGTCACTGCGCATGGACCTGGGTTGGGCTGGTTTGGGAGGGGGAGGGAGAAGGAAAAGGCGGTCAAGTACCGGTTGTATGCGGTGGTGGTGCATATTGGGGCCATGGTACGTTCAGTCCTCGAGTTGAGCCCGTAGACTAGAGGTTGACGAGTGGTGTAGCTTGGTGGTCATTATATCGCATACATCGCCCTTCCTCCCATCCCCCCACTTACACCAGAGGGCGAAGAGACACCGGCGGCTCCAGAAGACCCGGCGGGAACAAAACCCGGAGACGCCAAGGAACAAGATGGGAAGAACAAGGAGAAGCGCCAGTGGGTGTATATCAGCGATACCACGGTACGGCCGGTCTCGTTTGAAGAAGTATCCAAAGCAAAGGCGTATCTGTGTTTCTACGAGCGGTTCTACGATTAGACTGCTTTGTGGACGATGAGATTGTAACTTATTCATCTAGCTCAAGTGCATATACTGTTGAGTGTATACGTGATACGTGATTCATAGCTGTGTTTTAGATACAATTGAACGGACTTTGAACGTGATGTGATTCTCTCACTCCTTTTGACCAATGGACTACTCGAAAGCAGGCACAACGGATATAACCCGTGTCGCTTGCGGAGCTTTACTACAGGATTGCTCACTTAGTTTCATTCGCTTTCTATTTACGAAGGCTGGCTCTTGCCTTCTATGTTAGCTTTGCACTCTAATAATATTCAACAATAGCCTAGTACGTCCAAGTTCGTTTATCATTTCGGTGGTTTCTTCGGTGATGTGAGAGGGAAGACTCAGTTCTCGAAGAGCTGGACAGCAGCAAGTTTGCAAGAGCGCGCCAGCAAGTTGACCAACAAACTTAACCGAGGCACCGTTGCGGCACTTATAATCAGGGGATAAAGCAAGCTGCTCCAGTTGGCCCAGATTGTGCAATTGAGGAAACAATCTCAATAGGGCTCCGTAATGCATTTTTGTCAAGTACAGACACTTGAGTGCTCGGTTGCGACAGATAGCATCCAAGTCAAGCTCATGCCTGAAAGCGGCAGAATAAGTACAGATGATTTCCAAAAATTCAAGATTCGGCGTATCGAGCGCCCGGAAAAGCATGTTCAAAACTGTAGTAATACTGTCGAGTTTATTTAGCCTCAGTTCCTTCAGGTTTGATAGCAAAATCGAATGCCGTGGGCGCGTATTGGTTACGCCAGATTGGAGCCAGCAATGCTCAAGCGACAGACGTGTAAGATTCGGGGTCAGGTCTAAAAAAGGAAAGAGCGAATCTAACAACGGAACCTCGATGTATTTGAAGTTGATGTTCTCTAGCCCTCGCAGTGGGGACAAGGGTAGACCAATGGAGCCCATGTCAACACTGTAAAATGGTTGAAATGGTGGAATATGTGGATATAGCCCATCGGCAACGTCTTCAAACGCATTGCGCCGAAGGGCGATTGTTTGGATGGTGCCTGTGGTATCAGCATCTATCGCATTGTTGAAGGCAACTGCGAGCAAGCGGGCGTGTTCGCGATTGAGTATAGCACTTAGGTATTGTATACGAGCCCAGCTGCCTGTTTCTTCCAAGATACGTAGTGATTCTTGGACATCGTGAGCATTGCTGTCCTCGTAAGTAATCAGCTCGACTTCAATTGGCACATTTTTGCTACGCGCAAGGTGAACTGTAAGAGCTTTGGGAGGAAGTGAGAGGTCGATAAAACTCCAGATTCTGGACGTCGTGAGCGCTATGGCGCGCCAGTGACGAGAAACGGAAGCCAGGGTATACGGAATACGGGTCTGGGTTCGGGTCCGGATTCGGTGAAGATCACTCCATGCTCCGTTGCTGAGGCGCCAAGTGTACGCGAATATATCAGATATGACAGGTTCAACAAGGCAGTCAAATGATGTGCCAGTGCGAGGTTGAATCCGAGGCATCGTAGTGGTTGGGAGAGAAGGCGCAGGCGGCGTAATACGTCATTGCGTAACATGCAACAACAAATACGCAAGTCCCGCTCGGCAAGTTGGAAAAATCACAATCAAGTCCTTGAACTGCCTACCATTGTACATACTGGAAGCCAGGGGTTCTGTAGTCGACTTAATGTGGTGATATTATCGACCATATGTGTAAGAAGACTGATTGTATTAGTTCTCGGTATATTGTCCTCGGTGAATCATAACGCAATTCAGTTCCCCACCCAGATACACAGATAATAACGCACGTATCAAACGTTACATAAGATGCCACAACCAGCATATATACCACTTCGAAGACTAGTAAGCACTATGCTCTACATAATTCTCCTCGTTGTCTGCTGTCGGAAATTCGTCC
>WSTH01000155.1:0-30090 GCA_019616345.1 Ceratobasidium sp. 395 | reverse complement strand
TGCACCAGGCGAGATGCCATTTATGTCCGGTTCATTGAGCGAAAACACGGTATTCCAGCCTTGCTGTTCCGCTCGAGCTTTGAGCTGGCCAACGGGGGAAGAAGGCGAGTCCATCGTTGCCTGAGTTCCAATCCAGTTGAAACCACTACAATGACCGCGGTTCGCGTTTAGAACAGTGAGAGGGAAGTAGTGGGCTCTACTTACTTTGTATTACCTGGGCGCCATGTCTCCCAGTTGTACATCCACTGAACATTGTCACCGATAAGCTTCCCGGGGTCGAGGTGGGTGCGCTCGTTGTCTGTCATGAGTCGGTGAGGGTAAATCCGATGTACATATGCGCTGATTGACACAACAAAATACTTACACCAAGGCCAGGCGATGCCACGTTTACCAGCAAGAACAGATGGCGCGATAACAAAGAAGGCTACGGCGACGGTGGTAAGGCTGGTGATAGAATACATGATTGAGGCAAGCGAAGTTCGATAAGTGGATGAATAGACGACTAGATCTAGTTGAGTGATGCTATTTTCCTGCCATCTACCACAACCTTTTATACGCCGTTAGCAGCCTCAATACTGCTAAAGGTACCGCACTCACCCACTAGGTCATGCACAACGAGACTCGGATGGACCGGTACCCACGCGTTAAACAACTACTCTCGATAGTGAGCGCCTATAGTCTAGGGAAGTTTCGACTGGTAGAATTTGCAAGTTCATTAGGTGTCTCTAGAAGATTTTGGTCTTGGCATCGTGCGCAACGTAATGCTCAACGCCCCAGGACTGCTTTTCTAGGCGGAGCTCGGTTCCGCCGGAAGAAACTCTAGGAACATGCTGGTGGCGGTGCGGTACTAAGGGCGGGCGCCACTGGTGAGCGCGCAGCGTAGAGGGTCGGTGAAATGAAAGTGCGGAGCCGGCTCGAGGCAGTACAATATGAAGATATATCCAGCTTTAGAAAACGTGGGCGGCTACCTCAGGACGAGGGGCAAATATGGTTGTGGCACGAGATAGCCCTAGGGGTGAATGTAAAGCAGTAGGTTTCTATTACAATATCGAACCGCGCAATCGCGCGAGCATGTTTCGAGGGGTGGTAGAGTCGGGTGCATTCGGGCGGACCAAAGTCGAAGGAGAGAGATTTGAGAGCAGTGGTTGTCTAATTGTTAGTACAAACTGTGAGAATTGGTCCCGTGCCATACGGGTGTTGTTTGGGTGCATTTCCTTAACAGGCAAGTTTTTGATGCTGAAACGAAGTCTCATTGAAATTCAGGTTAATCAAACGAAAAATCTCAGAGTGAGAAAAAGAGGCACGTAATCAAATAACAAATCCAAGTACATAGCTAAACGAAGCAAGCAAGATATCTCCATTACCCGCTCCAGGCGCAGTGTAATACCGATTATCGAGTATAAGGTATCCTCCGATCATCGTCCAATGTTATCATGTATATAAACTATACTATATGTCGTTGAATAAAGCAAAAATAATCAATCAAGAATGCACGATCTCCCTATCGGTCGACGGAAGGAGACCAAGACGCCCACTCTCCACCGTTGGCACCACCATGGTAAGGCGGTGGAGCGACGGGTTCAGGCGTTGAAGGTCTTGACCTAGACCTCGCATCTGACGACCTCCTCGAACCCGACGCAACGCCAAGTCCAAGCCCGAGACCGGGAGCGACGAGTCCTGCCGCCTCGAGATCTTCCCGCTTTTCTGGAACGGGTGTGCGTATTCGGGATGAAGGAGAGCGGGAACCAACGCCCGAGTTGCGTCGGCTGGAAGGTTGAAGGATTGCAGGGAGGAAGAATAGAACACCGTTGCCGCGGGATCGTCGGGAGAGGGGGTGCATTGGAAGATGGTCACTGGTAGGTGAGAGCGGAACGGCGCCCGGCATGGGAACGGAGAAAAGACCCAGATCAAGAATCGTTCGGCCGTGCTGGTCTTCAACAACGCGGGGAAGCAAAAGAGTATAGCCACTACCGCGGCGCCGAACGGGTGAGCCGGGAGCGCGGGTACGCAGCAGGCGGTAAAGTCCAAACACCAACAAGGCAAGTCCAACATACATGAGGATGCGGCCGTACTTGCCGAGGAAAGTGATGAATCCTGCGTCATCGGCGTGCCAGGACGAGCCGTAGTGATGAGTGAAAAAGGCATGCGGCGCCTCTTCAGGCTTGGCGTTTTTACCATAAAGCGGCTTAGAAAGCACTCGAACTTCGGACGCAAGCGAAGGATTGCGAGAAGCAAAGAGCGATATCTGCGCAGATAGGAACATGGGGCCTGTTGAGAACATAACGGTCGGATAGTTGATGATATAGTTGATGTCAAACGGCATGAGGGCGTGGATGGTTTGCGTCATGAACGGGTGGCCCTTGGCGGCAAACATGAGGTCGTTGCTGACGCCAACTGGGATCGTTCTCGGCAGGACAACAGGGTACGTGAGGAGCGGGTCGAGGCGTCGTTTACAGCCAACATCGAGGTCAAGATAGACACCACCATAGTGATGGAGGACAAAGTACCGGATGGCGTCTGCGCGCTGGATAGGATATGTGTAGCCACGGAAGGTAGGGAGGAACCAAGAATAGTGCTCCGCAATAAAGTCATCGGACGCCTGGTCTGTCCAAAGCATGTACTCGCTGCGAAAAATCAGCAAAAGTTGGAATGTAAAAAAGACAACGCACTAGTCGGGCATGAGATCACGGCAGGTCTTGGATACCGGCTGCCAGCGATCAGGAAGGGTGTCCGTCTTCCATGTCTGGTGGATAATCCGCGGGATTTGTTCTTTGCGCGGTGCGTCGGTGATGTTGCCTGTCCATGCGTCCGCAGGCACCTCTGTCTCGCCGATATAGGTTGCGGCGGGTATGGAAAGGAAGATAGAAACAGAGGAGAGCACAACAACAGTGCCGACGAGGAAAAGCCCCAGCACGCTGAGTGCTGCTATCAGTGCGCGGCGGGCCATGGCAGAGGGAGATGCAAGCAGGCAAACCCAACCGCCCGTTACCTTTTTGACCCTGTATCCGGCCGCTGATGTAATCATACCGAGATCCGACCTTCGCCTGTTATCACCCCGATTAGGCAAGCAGTGCTATGTCAGGACCGCCTACGGGCTATTCCACTGCCTAACCCCCGCGCGCATAACGGCCACTGGCCCCCGAGTTGCTCGGCGTCGGGCTGGGCCGCAGTCCTATCCGTAGCCCAACGCACCCAATCGTAGCGATTCATCGTGCTGCTCATCGCACGCCAGTGAGTTCAGATAGCAGATGGAGTGACTGCGTCATGTATGACAGCAGCATTCGCCTGGTTAATCGACGTTTGTGAGAACAGTGACGCGCGGTTCGAGGCTCCGAAGACAGGCGCAATATATTAATACTCCGTGCCTTGCGAGTTGGGATGCATTTACCGACCCGCTTGTGGGGCCAGTGACATGTTTCTCGACCGGGGCTTGGTCTTCCTGCGCATACCACAAAATGAGTTTAAACACGTTTTCTCTTTACGCCTTAAATGCGCCCATACATATATAGTCTACCAGGCTCACCAAAACTAGTGTCAAATTCCGAACTTCAAAGCACAGTGTTTCATTATACAAATCGATTTCAAGACGTTTCATTGAGTGTAAATGAGAGACGATATTTTGAAGGTAAGCATTCTCACGGACAACAAATCCATTACCTAGCCGTTTCTCCCAACATAAATGACCTTGAGACTGCTGTGAAATTGTGCCGCCCGATGGAGCATTTCCCTGATATTCAGAGATAGATTAATTCAGTCGCTATATGCGCTCTGTTTCTTTGAGGGGGAAGGTCTTCTTTCTGATCGTTTATCTCTGGGCCACTTGAGTCCGTTGCGCGCCCCTAAATCTATGCATCAGGATCAAGAAACCTCGACTGCATTGAATCCCTCTCATCATTTCTTGACCTGCGCGGCGTAGACCCAATGACGTCGCGAGGGCTTGGCGGGCGTTAAACTATTGCTTTTGCAGCCCATTCGGGTTGTGATGAGACACTGTTCTGAAAATTAATTCATGTTCTTTTTCATCATCTTGTTTCACATAAAGCGGGGAATGTAGAAGGGAGGGGGGCGAAAAATAATGGCGGGCGTACAAGCGAGGTCTTGAACGAAGCAGAGAAAAAACTGAAAAAAGGAGGCAACTAACCATTGTTGGACGGTCGCTTCATGAAAGCGTTCGTGCTCTTGAGGAAGTCATTAGGCTTTTGATCCTTTTGTGGGTGTTGAGTTTAGTGAGAAATGTTGTAGACGCACACATTTGTGTGGTGTATAGATCCGGTAGCGTTGTCCTCACCTAGATATGCCGAGTTAAGGGCGTAGCGGGGGATCTTGCCGACACCAGACCTGTGGGATACCTGTAAGCTCCTATCTTATTGCTGATGCTCTTTAGGAATCACTCTAGCTAGATCTTGCGCTAGGGGTACGAATAAGCTGCGCTAGAGAAATCTGTAGTTTAATCTCTTGGACTGGGCACCAGTTTTGGTTGTCTAAACTCGTTATAAAATGGAGCACGGGAGAGTTATAACCCACTAGCAGGGTGACGTACTCTGTGTTGATTTCTTACTTCAAACTTTCAAGATAGCTTTACTCACCAGCCATTAGCAGCTCACCTCCGGCTCTCGTACTAATAGCCATTTGACGAAACGGCTTCCTAGCGGCCATTGTATGTAAGTATTTCTGTATGCTAGTAGATAGGACCATAAAAGTCACCACTTAACTTACTATGTACTGATGAACATCCTCGCTGCCCGTTTATTCCAATATCCGCACGCGTTGTGTCAATGCATCACCAGTGGCTACTCCTGTAAACATCAGCAAATTAGCCACTGGTGAGAGCACCGAGAATACCACGTGACATCGTCTGGTCCTCAAAGACCACCATCCATGTTATCAGCCGTATAAGTCGTCTCTAACCAGAATAAGGGAGATGGAAGCTATATATACGTGTAATTAACGAGCCCAACGCTGCTACGTTGATTTCTTCGGCTAATCTTATTTCGACCTGACATTTTGCGACGTTGCTCTATGTTTCATACTCTCTTTAAATAGATAGAAGGGACCACGCTTTGGGTATTCGGTCTGATATATCGAGCGCCCTGGCCTCACTGCTATACTACTGCTCAGTTCGTAACCCACGTCCAGCTCGCTTGACATACACAGAGTCGGTACCGGAGGTGCGTTCTCACGCACCGTCTCCTGCAGCTCTGAGTACACGGTTCTCGATAGTAAAGCATGCTCCGTGCTACCATATGGGTCAACTAGACCATGTAACAAGTGTGTTGAGCTGGGGAAGGAGGGAGAGCGGGGTCGAAATGTGGGCAAACCGGCCAAGGTCTCTCCGACCATACTGGCTTATAAGTCTTGAGAGCGATGGTCCGAGATGTCTCATTACCCGAACTCTCCCCTTCTCTTCCCCTCTAACCGAACTCCTCTCCCTTTCCCTCCTTTTCTTTCTACTTTCAGTCTGGCCGCTTCCTAACAGGCTTGGCTCGGCTCCGTTCCTTATCCTAGCAACACAACGCACTCGACGATTCACGCTCTCTTATACACTACGCTCATCTGACTAATTAACGATCTCTATAATGAAGAACGTCTCACTCTCTATCGGATCTTTTCCCTCTCTTTCTGCATCTGCTCTGACTTCGGTGCCTGTGTCTACTCTTACCTCGGTCGAACTCATTGGCCAGCCTTTCGTTCTCGACTACGATGTGTTCTCTTACTATATAGCACCTATAATATTTATCCTGGTTCTACTCTTTTGGGCGCGACTTTACAAACGTGTCCAGCGTCAGCCCGTTAATATCACTTCAACTCCTGGACCTGTCGCAGATCTGGTTCGTACCTTGCCATCATTAGCAGGTCCTAATGCTGCGTTTGAGCCAGTATGGTGGTTACCTAGGTATGGATGAACTGGTTCACCCCTGTATATGCTTAATTCTGAAATTGTACAGCGGCGATCTTCAGACCATTTTCTGTTCAGCCGGTAATTTCGAAAACGTTGATCAGATTCAATATGAGCGGTAGGTGTACCCACCCATATACATATATGCGCACCCTTGACATTGTTTCAGGAAACTTGTCCGGGTCCCCGACGGTGGGACACTCGCGCTTGATTTCGCCGCCGCCCCTAATGCCACTGAAACCTCACCGATTGTTGTCATACTGCATGGTCTTACTGGTGGCTCCCACGAACACTATATTCGTGCTCTCATAGCCGAATTGACCTCTCTCACTGCTGGTTTTCGCGCAGTCGTTGTCAACGCACGGGGCTGTGCTGGCACTCCCGTTACGAGCTCGCAGCTCTATCATGGCGGAACGACCGACGACTTGCGCTGTGCTTTGCTTTACATTCGTACCTGCTTCCCATCGGCTACTCTTGTCGGAGTTGGCTTCTCTGTTGGTGCAAATATGCTTGCTAAGTACTTGGGTGAAGAAGGATCTGGGAGCGCACTCGCAGCGGGTGTGTGCCTTGCCAATGTTTGGGACTTTGCGGCTGGTATCGAGCACATGGAACAGGGCAGCTTCATGCAACGCTATGTCTACAATAACGTGCTCGGCTCTGCACAACAAGCACTCTATCGCTCGGCGGCGTATGCACTAGAGGATGTCGCACAACACTGGCGCTTAACTGAAGTATTCAAAGCCCCCTTTTGCGGAATGCGTTGGATCGACGACCGGGTTGCGAGTCAGATGGCTGGGTGCAAGGACGCGAAGGAATACTACGAACGGAACAGCTCATCCGGGTTCCTCAGTGGCGTTCGCGTACCTCTTTTGGGTTTGAATGCATGTGACGACCCAATCGCTGCCAAGACTATACCCTACCAGGCTGCCTGCGCGAATCAGCACTTCGTGCTTGCGACGACTGAGGGCGGAGGGCATCTCGGGTGGTTTACACGACAAAATGGACAGCTGAAGCGCTGGTATACGCGCCCCGTTACCGAGTTTCTTTCTACTACTACTGCTGTAAGCGCCAGTGTTCCACGCTCTTGAGCTCGCGTTCTGACGTACGTCATTTCAGACCGCTACAACTGGCGCCGCCATCATGGCCACCACTCTCGACCGTGACGGCATGCTACGAGAAGCTGGACGTCCGGGAATCGGGTGCCGAGAAATCAGCAGCGGTGAGATCCCTGCTCACATTTGGCGTCATGCGCACGCAACGTCATTGAGCAATAAGGGATGGTAAGAAAGTTCGGGGCGGTCTTCCGGCTCGGTGCCGCATCTAAAAGCTTATTTTGATCTAAGTTATTACATTCACTCTTTTCGACACATTTCCGTTCGTTTTTGCTGTTTACTCTACATAGTAGTAATTTAGTTTGCCTTTGCCGGATATCATCTGACTGGGGGCCTTTGACGTGTGGAATCACATGTTTCTCATGTATTCTTAGCGCTTAACACACGTGATTCCCCAACCAAAGGCCCGCCTCTTAGATCCCCACCGCACTCATCTCAGCTCGTTCTTCACCTCTTTCTCGCAAACCACCGTCATGTATCTTGTACGCGGTATTGTCACTGCCGCGACTGCTCCGTACCAGATATACAAGGACCTCAATCCATCGACTCTCACAGGCGCAATAGATGTCATAGTTGTCGAACGCCGGGCGGAGAATGGCGACAAGGAGCTTGCGTGTAGTCCATTCCATGTAAGGTTTGGAAAATGGCAGGTTTTGCTACCTGCAGATAAGAAGGCAAGTAAGTTTCCCTTTTTGGTCATGTGGAGTCGACTGGCCGGTAGTGGCTATTGTTTTGCTGCTGCTTTTGACTCGGTTACGAGTGGTTTAGGTATCCAATCTTGAGCATTTGTAGCGGTTAAGCTGATGCGTTCATTTGGGCAGGTTTCCGTATTTGTCAATGGGAAACCCATACCCTTTGACATGAAAATAGGGGAGGCTGGCGAAGCTTTCTTTGTCTTTGAGACCGATGAGGATGTTCCCGAGGAGCTTATGACTAGTCCTTTACTCGAGCCCGTACGTCCCGGTCAGAGCTCAAAAACTGTAACAGGAGTCGACCGTCCAGCGGGTAGATTTGGTGCTAAGAAGGCGCGTAAAGAGGAAGAACGATCGCTGCTGAGCGATGTACTGGTTTCTAATGGCGAGGCTCCCAGGTCGGGAGCGACATCGGCAAGTTATTACGCTTATTGGTGATATGCTTGGGCTAATAATTCACTTGTGCAGGACCAAGAGCCAGAGTTCCTGGATTTATCCGAACCGTCTGCGCCAAGGCCTCGGGGATATTCACCCGCTCCATCTTTATCTCCTCCTACATCTACCAGTACCCTTGCATCCTCGACACTCCCTGTTTCTACCCCTCCAAACGAGCATCGATCCTTACCACAGTCCTTTCTGGCTAACGCCTTGAAAGCGACCAAAGCGGCTGCCCATATTGCAACAGAGGAGGTAGGAGAGAAGAAGGATGCGGCATACGACCTTCTGAGATATGGAAAAGGGTCAGGAGGGATTGAAGGAGTAGACGCATCTGACGGAGTAGATGAACAGGAGGCTGCAAGGCTGCGCGAAGCCGCCCAGCCACCAGAGATCAGATATGCCCACAACGTCGTACTGGACATGGCTGGCTACCATTCCAAATCGCAGGTGGAAGGGGATAGTGATACTCCTACGGAACCAGAGAGTCGTAAGTAGTGGAATTTGCTCGTATCATTGCTACTAAAACTGATTGTGGCCGTAGCACCACCACCTCGAAGACCATCCTTATCCGTACAGCAACCGTCTGATGTCGCAAAAGCTGGGTGAGTCCATTTTGTTTTCGTAGGTGTTTTAGGGCTCAAGCGTTTGATTATCTACTTAGCTCATCTGTCATGGGAGCTTCTTCCGGTCACTTTATGCGTGGCAAGTCAGAGCCCCCAGAAGAACACCTGCCTTCACAGAGTGAGTACAGCTGGGAATGGGGAGCAATGCCGAAATTGTCCAAGGATATTAGTCCAAGCGCCAGCACTATCCGGGGTAACTCCTCACCAAATATCGCCACCGTCCCTCTGAACGAACCTCATACGCCTACCTCGGAGCATATCGGACTTGGTCGCCCTCCAGGAGCTGGACCTCCCAGCTCTCGGCCTGTTTCCGAATCCGACTCATTCTTTGGCGATGGTGGGCGACTTGTCGATGGTGACCTGGAAAGCGGGGAGCCAATAGCGATGGAATACGATGGAATCAGACGGCTCGCCTTTGATCTGAGCTTATGTGGACCTATCGGTTCGTCGGTGGACCCACCGGAGGCCGTAAAAATCTTTGCGGGGTCTAAAGTAACGTTGCAGCGGCTACTCGAAGACGCTGCGGTGGTCCACGATGAAAAGCTGGCGATTCGGTGGGACGACAAGTACATTTCTAGAAAAGACGGAACACCTCTGTTCAATGCGCTCGTTGCATGGCGGGATAACACGTTGGCTCAGAAGGCTTCGACTGCGCTAAACTCACGCAGGGGTCGCTCGAGTTGGCTTTGGTGGGGACGAAGTCGTAGTGACAGGGTCGGTAAGCCTGGCGAAGACGTTAGCGAGGGTAGACAACGGCCAGCTCTGCACGATCCACCTTCTGCTCCGGCTGGTTTAGATCTAGTGAGTCTCATGACGTCATTTCTGGAAGACTAAGGCTAATATTTTGTGTAGGATGGTTTGCCTAGTCGACCTGCGTCCCCGCCTGTCTCACCTGCTAGTGACAGAGAGCCCGACCAAATACCAGGAAAGCATTACGCCAAAACGTTGCGGTTAACCTCAGAGCAACTTGTAAGCATCCCGTCATGCAGAATATTCGGATAATTAAATCATGATGGGTATCAGAAATCGCTCGATCTCCAGAAGGGTGCGAACAGCATTACCTTCTCTTTGTCTTCAGGTGTTGTCGCGTGCACAGCACGTATATTTCTCTGGGATGCACACGATCAAATAGTTGTGTCTGATATCGATGGAACTATCACCAAGTGCGCATGGTTTCGCTTTCCTAACACTCATCCCGGCCTCATATGTCTTCGTTACGCGCAGATCCGATGCCCTTGGCCACGTTTTCACTATGATTGGCCGTGATTGGACGCACCTTGGGGTTGCTAAACTCTACACGGATATTGCACGCAATGGGTACAAGATCATGTACCTGACCTCACGTGCGATCGGGCAAGCCGATTCAACGAGGGATTACCTCAAGGGAATTAAGCAAAATAATTTTCAGCTACCCGAGGGACCGGTGATAATGAGCCCGGACCGGCTAATGGCCTCCTTGCATCGGTAAGTGAAAATCACATTCCCTGGAAGATAAAATCATGATAAATATTTGATTACTAGGGAGGTGATTATGCGTAAACCTGAGGTCTTTAAGATGGCTTGTTTGCGCGACATCCAGCGCCTGTTTGGTAACGAGTATAAAGACCCGTTTTATGCCGGTTTTGGGAACCGGATTACGGATGCTCTGTCTTACCGCAGCGTAAACGTCCCAAGCGACCGGATATTTACGATTGATTCAAGTGGAGAGGTTAAGATGGAGCTCCTGGAGCTTGCGGGGTACAAATCATCGTAAGCAACTACCCCTTGTCCACATGGCGAACGAATAATTAAGGGCGATGACCTAGATACATCCACATGACGGATCTGGTTGACCAAATGTTTCCTCCGATTCATCGGCGTTGGGCACCTGATTATACCGACTTTAATTTCTGGCGAGCTCCACTACCCGAGATTGAACTCCCAGACCTAAGTCCGCCGTCGCCTGCGCTCTCTGCGCGTTCTGACACTTCTGGTGGGAGCCGGTTGGGTCGGTTCGTCAGCCTTGGCCGAGCGGCATCGCGTGCAGCGTCGAGCGATGCCGTGCGCCATGCGGACAAGGACAAGTATCGAAATGTGGTTGGGGATACGGAACGCCGGCGGACGACGTCACATCCCGGCACGATGATCAAAGCGGGCACCGTTACTGTGCGGCCGAGTAGCCCGCTGGCGGGACCCGCGGCCAGTGCAGAGGATTTAGGTGCAATCTCCGACGCCGAAGGGCGCATGCAAGGCGGGTTGGATGTGGACCGGGAGCACAAGCGTCGGATGAGTTTCGACAGTATGCCAGGTTCGTTTGAGGAGCGGAAGTGGGTATACGATGGGCTAGACGAGGAGGACTCGGACGAGCTTGCGACACAGAACCCGTTAGATGACGATGACGAGGAGGGAGACGAAGGAGACGATGAGCACGACGACGACGATAGAGATGATGAGCCTCATTTTGACACATTTGCCGCAGACGAGATGGAGGATACACCGTTCTTATGATTTACCCAGTCAAGACAAGCAACCACACACCAAACTTTTTCTGGATTCATGTATCGTTTACGCATAGTTCACAGGTCGACCAGGTTCGTTCACGGACCTGTAATTAATCACGTTTTGCTATCGTGTTTTGTTGTTGTCTATTAATGACGCTGGCTCGGAGCGGAATAGAGTTACCACTGTAAAGGGCCATATCTCTCCCGTTGGCTTGGTGCCGGCATAGACGAGTGTGCGGAGAACGTGACCCGAGTCTAAAACACACACCAAATCTACCAGTAGATCCATAAAAAAAGCTAACCCAAGGAACGGCGTGCCGTAATCTACCAATCCTCCCACTCATCTTTCTTCGCTGGAGCGGCTGGTGCCTTTGGAGCAGCGGGCTTGGTGCTAGTAGAACCAGCATTATCTGTCGCTGACCAGTCTTTATCCCAGTCATCGTTGTCCCAGTCACTAGCCTTATTCGCCTTGGCATTGACACCCGTGTCATGGTCGTCATCCTTGTATGACTCCCATCCGCCACCGCTCGTGCCACCGCTTTCCTCCACGCGCCCATACCCACCATGCCCACCAGGTCCACCAGCTCCGCCTCGTATGCTTGACCAAGCGCCCGACGCCGTACCTGCAACGTCTACACCCAACTCCCTCCTCGTCCAATCGTTCGCGCCCCGCCCAAGTTCTGCAGCGCGAGAGGTATACTGGTCGACTACTGCCCTAAGCGCTGGGTCGCGTGCACGCTCGAGTCCTGGTTGAACAACTGTTTCGTTGGCTGCTCGCGCGGCTGTCGTGACGAGGGTAGACAGGAACCCCCAACCCTTTGCGAGCGCAGCGCCTGGGTCGTTTTGGAGGTCCGAAAGCGAAGGTGCGGCCGCACTCGAGAGTCCAAAATTGGGATTCGAGGAACCGGGCTGTGGGGATGGGGTAGAACCAAAACCAACATAGCGTCCGCCTTGGGACGGCGGGAGGTTGTCGGGACGTGATGCATTGGTCTGGAGGTGTAAATTTTGAGTACTGAATTAGAGGAAGAAAGATTTGCAGACATATTACCTCTCCCAAAGTCGAGAAGTATGCTTCGTTTGCTACCTTGCGATCAACCGGCGTGGGCGCTGGAGATACGGAGGTATCTCGGCTGTTTCCTGCAGACAAGCCGCCCCTTGTATTAACTCTGGCCTTGCGGAGTGTGCCAGATGAGGCTATGTCTGCAGTCGATTCGGTGGGAAGAGATGGAGCCCAGGGTTGTCCAGCGAGCTTCGCAGTAAGCTGTGGAAAAAGGGTCGGTGTCAGATCTATCGGATATAAAAGAAAGAGAAAAAACGAAGCAGACCATTTCGCGATACTGGGTGGTAGCCCAGCAATGATACTTGTCATGAAGAGGCATGCCTTCATGGAATCCTCCGAGTTCCTTTGGCTCGTATTCCTTTAGGAACGTCTTGAAGGGGCCATTGCCACCGATCTGCCAGTTTCATCCAGCAATCAGAACAGGGACAAGTGTTGCTAAGTCGACGCACATGCATGCGGGCGAGCTGGTCGGCGGACCAGGTGTCCATTGTGCAGCTGCGCACAAAGCTATAGGCATTGGAGAGGGTGAGTCACGGGTGACAAGGTGCTCAAATGAATGATCGGAAGACAGGGGGTAGGTGGATAACCAAATGGTAGTGAGGGACACAAAGAAGAGGACATACGAGATGTGAACGCCGAAGCCCTAGCGTGAGGTCATAGTGCTAAGTACGCGCGGGGGTAACTAGGAAAGGCAAGAGGCTACGCACTCTGTGGACACCTAGGATGAAATCAATGATAAATCTCCGGGGATAAAGGGTACATACCTGCACAGCTGAGACAGATGAATGCAGCGACACCCAGGCTGGCCCACTGTGGGTTGGGCGCACCACAGTCGACACAGACTGGGAGCAGGTTAGTAGCGCACCAAAAAAGAAGCACAAAGACAGACATTTGTTGTCGCCGATCTTGATGAGCTCAAGCAGCTCCTTTTTCGCATAGGCAGAGTCGGCCATGGTGGTCAGTAGTGAGCTGTCGAATAAGCGCCAGAACGTGTGTTTGGCGTGTTTTGAAATTGCAGCCGAATATGGTAGTGCAGCGCACGATGTGTGGGTGTTTGAGAACCGGGATTTTGAGTTGTCGTCCACGCTGCGTGCGCGGGTGGAGGGTAGTGTCTGGTACGTCTGAGTAAAAGGTCTCTCATCGGATTTACATTTCTCATTACAGTTTAGTAAACACGAGTATTTACTATTCGCCGCATACTCTACAGAGCCGGGCCGCACACGGTGCTGCCGCTCCCTTCTTTAGAGCGGCAGCCACTGATGCTAACTTACCACTAGACACCACCATCTAGGATTCCGTCGGGTGGGCCCCGCACTGTGTATTCGCCAATACCGCTTCACAAGACCGATTAGAACCACTGCAAATCGACTCCATTTCCAAGCTAGTTCTCTCCCCAATCAGCTGTGAGTGTACCCAGTTCCCCGTTCTCCCATTCCGTACGTTCCCGTATTTGCATGCCGCCGGAAAACTACCACTGCGTCGTACTTCTTCCCCCCACCTACATCCCCGTCTCCTAGTCTCGCCCTTCTCCTTTCTTGGTCCGAGCTATGACATAGCGAGCGCCTCTCCTTTCACCCTTTCTCGTATCCACTAAACATCCCCCTACACCCCATAAACTATTGCCGACGCACTCTAAAAGCGCCAGCGCGCCTCTACGTCCAACTAACGCCGCCGCATTTTTTCTCAATTTTCTTGTGTCTTGTGTCTTGCTCTGCATTCCGAGCCTGCTTCACGCTCTCCGGAAATACCCTTCTTATTCACGCTCTGTTCCAATGCAGCCCTCTGTGCCTGCGCCACGGACGCGCAGCAGAAAGACGTTCAAGGCGCATGATCCTATGAACCCCCCGGGTGCGCAAATGGAGTCTTGGGGCAAATGGCAAGGCAATCTGTAAGCTCTCCTCGTTGCATCTGCCACCTCATCTACCATCTGTATTTCAGACACTATTCACTTCAGGTCGTACAGCACCCGCTGCGTGCACGCATGTGTGGTTTTGGGGACAAGGCGCGTTGTGGCTCCAAAATCCAGCGCATGCATTGATTTACCGGGCTTCCCTCGTGTCCAGGACCGAAGACCCTTGGCACCAGCTGCTGTCGCAAAGATGGTTGTTCGACGCCAGGATGACAGCTTTGTAGACGCCGAGTGAGTGGTATCTTTTTGACTCAAAATGAATCCCACCCACTGACTTCTACTCGCGTCACGCTCCGAATTTACCCATCCGACGGCTGCACCAATAGCGATATTGATATCGCATTTTTCTTAGTAACCGTTGACCTCTGGTCGGAATCCGGAACTGAAGAAATGAACCTTGTGCTTCATCCGTCATCGGGCGGTCACGCAACAAGCACATACCCGAGCCGCCGCGTCAAAAGGCCCCCCACCACTGCATACAACATCCCTCCGTCCGCCACACCCTACGATTCACAACCATCATCCTCGAGTGCAGTCCCATCAGGCTATCCGCCTCGTCAGGAAAGTGGTTATCCGCCTAGAGGACCCGATGACAACTCGGGTTACCCCCAACGCCCAGATGCCGGTGGATACCCACCCCCTAGGTCTGAAAACCCAGGCTACCCCGGACGCCCAGAGGTATGTCGACTAAGCGCTTTCTGCTAACATCACCACCTGTTGAGCCACTGTTTCTTCCACTCACGACGTGTAGGAGCCGCATACACAGACTCAATACTCGACCGGATATGACGAACAGCGTGGAAACTGGCCACCCTCCTACCCGCCAAGCAGCGGCGCAAGCAATGCCCCTCCAGCGCCAGGACCGGGGCCAGCTCCGCCGGAACACGCGCCGTATCAAACTTTACCGTCGATTGGTACCTTGATGTCATCTCCAAGCCCCCACCCGCAGCATGCGCCCCCGCCCCATCCGCACTCGCATCAGCGTCCGTATCCTCCCGGTCCGCCACCACCACCACAATGGGGGTACAGCGGACAGAACACAGGATACATCGATCCGGCGCTACAGCAGCCCCCTCATCCACACTCGCACCCTCACCCTCACCCTCACCCACACCCACATCCCCACCATCCGCCTCCAGTCCCAGCTACCGGTCCAGCTTATCCAGATGAAGGCAGCTATCAGGGTGGTGCCCCAGGGACTTCGTATTATGTACAGACGCCTGCTGCCTTGCACGGCGCTGCTGTTGCAGCTCAGCATGAAGTCGGGTCGAGCACTGTGGGCGGACAGTATACTCGCACGCTCGTAGGGCCGCTCTCGGCTAACGCATCTAGACTGGTCGATGCAGAAGAACAGCCCGGAATCTTCTTCCTTTTCCAAGACTTATCAGTGCGGACTGAAGGTGAGAGCCAGATTCATGATTGTTCAGCCCGACCCCAGGGGTGACAACACTGTCTCGCATGGTCTCTAGGAACCTTTAGAATACGCATGAGGCTAATGAACGTTGGCGCGTGAGTTCGTTTGTTCGTCGCTCTTTCTTTGTTTAGCCGACCTGAGATTATTCGCTCCCTGGGTGATCTGTTTATGCGCTTATAGCCACCCAGCTCCTAATGCCCATGCTACCCACGTTACGACTACGTCCGCGCCCATACTTGCGCAGACATTTACTCAACCATTTACAGTATACTCCGCGAAACGATTCCCCGGCGTGCCCGGTTCGTACCACATTCCAAGCCCGTATTTCACTCGAGGAAGCTAATCTCACCCATTTGCCATTTTTGCACTTATAGAGACGACGCCACTGTCGGTAGCATTTGGAACGCAAGGACAGAAGCTTCCGCTCAGGAACCGCAATCCTGGCGCGTCGTCCAAAAAGAGGGGGCGCAAAGGCCGAGGCGGCAGCGATTCAGATGGGGATTCAGAAGGCGGAGACTCGGATGACTCTCAAGGAAGCAACTAATTTACATAGGATCGATGCGTACGCGCGGACTTAGACTGATCTTTCTTGTTCTTGGTTTAATTATGAATGGTTACAGTAGTATGCATAGATTAGATGCGTACAAACTCAGTTAGACGTATGCAAAAAAAAAAAAAGCGAGAGCTACATGTGAGTCTATTCAGCCAAGTCTAGCCAGTCATTCATTCAGACGTAAAGGGTGTGTCCTGATCATCGAATACAAATCTGCGTGCTCTGGTTAACGCTACCAAGCTTGCGTGCAACGCATTGGGGCTACCCTGTTTAATGCGGTCCAGAATCGCATAGGCGGCCTCTGAATGCACCTCATTAACAGGCGATGGCTCCTGTAAGGCCGGCCTCCTCGCGGTGACCATCAATCCTCGTTTCAGTCGCCGAGCGGCCATGGCCAGCTCCACAAGCGTGCGTTCGTGCGGAGTCCACAAATTATATGCAGGCGATATCTGATGCAGTATGTGCAGGGACTGGACCATGTCAGTTGGATCGGTTTCTTCTTCCTCTAGCATGCTGTCCACGCCACGCTCGGTGAGCGAACGCATTATGCGCGTGCGTTCGCGAGGTTTGATGATCGTCGTTTCATTGTCCGTCTTAGGTTTTTTCTCCTCATCCTCGGCCAATAATGAAGGGGATGTACGGTTGCGAGTTCGGATTGCCCGGTCAATATATTGGCTATACGGGAGCAGGACACGCTCAACGACCTCGAATGCACGCTCAGGTTCCCCTGCTCTGACAAGAGCGATCGCTAGGTGATTCCAATTATGCGCATCGAACAAAAAGCCGTCCTTTTTAGCCGTCTGCCATGCATGTGCAATTTCTTGGTGCCGCCCAGCGTGAGACAACGCGTCGATATAAATGGACAATGCGATGCAGAGGACATTAGAGCGCCGATTTGTAGCAGAGGTCGATGCGCCGGATTTCTGGGCCGGCTCGATCTGGACGTGGTGGTCCTTGACTGCCAAATTGTACAATTGCTCCCATGCCTCAACCACGGAGTCGATGTCCCCAACACGCCGATAGGCATCCATCAAAAGTGTGAAGGACTCAATCGTCGGCTCTACTCCAAGTTCGAGCATTGTGCGGAATTTAGCCTCGACCTCAGCCGGATGTAGAGAACGCCCATGCGCCACGAGTAAAGGGGCAAACACGGTCATGATTGGATCGCCGTGCACACTTGTAGCATTCCTCCACCCTTCGCCTCTTCTTGGACTCGAATCTAGAAGGGAATCCATAAACTTTTCTGCAGCTGCCAGGCTCTCTTCGGCACGTTCGTTCGAGTATGCACTGAGAATTACGCGAAAAGACACCGCGGTCGGTTGAATCCCTCGGGCCTGTATTTCTTCATATACGGTTTTGGCCAGAGCCTTGTTGCCGTTGCGTAAATACCCTCCCATCATGAGCGTGAGGATGTACACATTAATAGGGTTGTACCGCTTCGTGGCGGTCCGTTCTAGCTCATTGAACGCATCCCAAGCGGCGTCCATTCGGCCAATATCGCATGCAGATTGGATGAGCATAAGGTAGCTTCGGGCGTTCGGACGAAGACCAATTTTTTTGATCTTGTCAAATGTACGGGAGACGGCGGAGAACGGGGCACCCATGTGGACATAAGCCTTGAGTACGTTGTTCATGGTATCGATGTCTGGGCGTAGGTCGAAAGATTTCATCGAAACCATCCAGTCAAAGACGCGAACAACACCCTGCCAAGCTGCCGCGTTGACGTGAGCACTGAGTAGGCTGTTGAGCAGTTTCCGGTCAGGCGTGAATCCGGGCATAGCAAGCGCATTACGTATGACTCGTTCCGCGCTCTCGGGATCGCCTCGCCTAGCATACATGGAGACCAGCATCGTAATTGTTCGTTTGTCGCGCTTGATACCCAATTTCTGCATACGTTTTAGCACGCCTGCCACGTTGGTAATATCGTTTCGGAGTGCAAACATTCGCAGAATCATGTTATACAGCGCTGAATCAGGGGCAATCCCTGATTTCGCCATACGTCTGATCCACTGGGAAGCACCCGCCTCGTCTCCAGACTGCGCGAATGCCGAAATAACCGCGGAGTAGTGGTAGATGTTTGGTTTGGTAGTTAACTTTGATGGGAAGAATTCGTTGAACCGTGTGACAACGCGCTCCGTGTTGCCATGGGCTGCATCAGCTTGGAGAAGTAGTACTTGATCGATGTGATCCGCGAGCTTCAACTGACTCATGAGGCCATATACTTCTTCTGCCATGGCCGTATCACCCATCGCTGCTGCAAGACGCATCCGAAGTCGATAGTGGGTTTTGCGTTCGAATGAGTTCCTCATGTCAACGTCCAACGCCGTGAAGGCCATGGAAAATTGTTTGTTCTCAATAAGTAGCTTGATGGTTTTCTGTAATAGTATTGGTGGAACTGGTACGCCAAGCTTCGAGATCAGCTCGTAAGTATTGGCGGCCTCCGGTGCGAGTTGACGATCGATGGCAAAAGCAAGAACTAGCAATGCTAAACGTTGGCCCCGGTCGCGTTCCCAGTATGAAAATCGATCAGAGAACCAGAGCCACAGATTAGTTTCATTGGATAAGCTCCTCCAGACCACTTCTCGTAGAGAGGATGCCTCGTGAAATGCCCCTGGAGTTCGGTCCGTGAAGCCAGCGTTCCGGATGAGAGCTGAATAGACCACATCCCAGTAGTCAACCAACATTTCAGATATCTCGGATGAATCAGACAGAGCCTGAGCAATCAGACGAACTGCTCGAAACACAGCTCCAGGAAAGACAGGTATATCAAGGGGCTTGTACGAGCATAAAACATCCAACTCGGCTCGCGCATCTGTCACAGAGTTACGATCAGAGAAGAGAGCACGTTGCACACGTACAGATGCTAGCTTAACCGTGGCCGAATTCCCGAGGTGTCGTCGGGACGTTGACAAATAGTCTAGCAAAGAGTCCAGTCGTGGAAGTCGTGGGTCTGACTCCCCGCGTAGGGGTACCTGAGACCTATCATGGATAGCATTCGCTAAAGCTTCAGCGAAATTAATTATGAAATGCGTAGGAACATGGTGGATCAGATCGCTTGATCCTATTTCCTCCCAGAGTGACCATGCTGCTTCACCAGAAAGAGCCTCATAGTCTAAACCGGTTAGTTGTTGGACTAGCGTAGACGAGACATATTTGTCCGGAGACACCGCGCTGGGAAATAGCTGATATTGATTCCTCACAAGCAAGGGATCATCAGAATAGGTGACAGGCGGATGAGGCGAGTTATCCAATGATGTATCCTTGTGGCTGGCATCCCCCGTTAGGGTGGTGTCTAATGGGACTGAAATAATTCCATCAAGCCACGCATTAGAGGAAATGAAAAATAGATAGACAGGGGTGGTAAACTCTCACATGTCCTTAAACTCTGATTTGCCGCATGTTCTTGCTGATCCCCACCTTTGAGTCTGTCGCCTCTCCTATCTGGATCGAGAGTCGGCTTGCTGGGGAAAGTTTGGCGTGCTGAATTATGAGCGCTACTAGCATAGCGTCGGCGAGATAATCTTGCGGCAATTGAGGCCAACAAGCCTTGTGAGTATGTGGCTTTACGAGACACGAGACCACCGCAAGGCACAGTGATATTTTTCTGAGAAACTGATCGATGTGCGGCTTGGGAGTCTAAGCGCACAATACATTGTGTTTTGAGGTTATTTTTTTGCCCAGTAGCCCAAATGTTTGGCTCACATTCTTTCCACGTTGTGCCTTTACATTTCGGAGATGTATGTCTAAATACCCTTGTTATAGTGGGTTGAGCAGCTTGTTTAGAGGCAGGCAATAAGCCACCACAGTAAGCGCGTTCAGATCTCGTAGAGACAGACACATGCAAATCGCTAAGCCAGACTCTCACAAGAGATGCAATGCTAAGCAGTCGCGTGTGTGCAGAATAAGCGTTTGGCGATCGGATCCTTCGCTGGCCCAGCATAAACACCACAAGCTCTAGGACTAGACAAGGCTCAGCTCGATTATCTAGACTATATTTCCGTAGATTTTAAAACATTCAAGCACAATAACAATAACAGGCTGGTGGTGCAGGAAAGGCAGGCGATGATGATAGATCAGGTTGGCGTTTAGCTGACTAACCCAGTGCTGTCACGTGGGTAGCTCGATTTAGTTCATTTCGATTTATATTCTTGAATACAGAAAACAGGCTTATACAACGCAAAATGCTCCAACAATGTCAATCAAAGCAAATCTACCGGGAACCGCCTCCACGCGCAGATATATCACCGCTTCCACTAAAGATAAGTTATGAAACCTCAATGAACTGACTATGAAATTCCAAGCATGTACATACCGTGCAAGGTTTACATCGCCAAAGTTGGACGCAAAGCCACTGCCAGACTTCGAGGTACCTTTATCAAGAATTTGTTTGACTACTTCATCATCTCTATGGGTGCCGAACGTGGATTCAAGCTGTTGTTTGGACGCTTTGCCAAGCTTGCCCGTATGTCCAGTTGAGGAATGAAAGACATCAAAGGCTATATTGGATCAACCTGAGTAAGTGCAAATTCCGAGAAAAGCGAGACAACTCACAGTCAACGATCAGTGCGAGTGCGACGGAGCTATCAGTGGGTATTAGAACCTAATTGTTGGTGCTGTTACAATCAATCTTACGTGTCTGCGAAGGTAATTGTATTAGACTAGACGTCAGTCATAAAATACTTGTGCACTAACCTCCATCTTTGTACTTCTTGTACTATAAGTTGATAAATAGTTAAACATCGTTAAATGTGACCCACGAATAATCTGACATACCTCATCAGGATTAACGATAATCACGTATTCCTCAGTGGTCTGGGTTGAAGGCTTGTAGATGACGATGGTGATATCTTTCCCCATGACTATATGCGAGTGATGCGAGTGAATGGATCGATAGGTGATGGCGATGAAGGATACACGCAGCTGGCCGCGCAGCTTTATAGGTTTCACGAAACAGATCCTGTGACCGCGATATCGTCATACGGGAATGACGTAGGTTATCGGATGGCGCGCGGTGGTTTAGATAATCTACACAACTACGGCCGAGTTCTTGCGCGTTGAATACTAGCAATTGGCGCTTACACATGCACGTTACATATATGCTACACCCGACATTTTACCCATCCTCCCGATCAAATGCCTCCCAGTCGACTACAGCCGGCTTTGACTTCGACTCAAATACTTTGGTTAAAGGGGCAATGGACGGCCTGTTAAACACGTAAATAGCCGACCAGTGTTTTAGCTACTTTTCCGGGCTTACCTTCCATGGGCACATTGGAACGGAAAGACAGTTTCAGACAACCGCTGTATCAAATCCTCGCTCTGATGCTGGTCAAGAGGATCGTTAAACATAATTGCCCCTATCTCGTCACAGCGGTCAGATAAAATTTACGCGAGAGTGCGCCTTCATACCTCGACATGCTTTGGAATTTACAAGTTCCAAAAGAGGTGTGGGGCAGAACCTCAGTGCCTTTACCCAATCGTTCTCTCCTTGTTTCTCAGAGGAGGCAATAGGCCATGGGGTAGCCTCATTCGCTTCTACTGTCGCTATCATTGCTTTGACAAATAGGCCGAGATCGCGCTCGGTCGTCAACTAATAGCACTCATAAGGCCAACCAAGTATGCACTCAATAGAAATAACTCACTTTGCTGGCAATCACGTCCGGGACGCCAGTTACATCCACTTGAAAAAACTCAGACTCCTGTGTAGAGGGACTCCATTGCGAAGTTGGCATATTCAACTCGACCCATAACCCCCACCTTTCAAGCAAGTCAGGTACGCCGTGCGCTTGGAGAATTTCGGTCTCCCTTCGTGTCAACAGAACTCTCCTCGGTTTCTCAGTCGATAACACTTCTACTTCTCCTCGTAGGAATCCAGAGCAGAGGCGCTTCAAATATTTTTCGACGCGAACACGCTCGTCTGCGGCATGTTGGTCGATTAACGTTAAAATGCCCTCTGGACAGCGAAGGAGACAAGCAATGAACTTGGTGTCCACTTGTGCAATGATCTGAGCGTTTTTTAGATCGCTGGCGGAGAACGTATCTGAAGCTGGTTTGGAGGTTTGGGAAAGATTTGAGGTATATGTATCCTCCCACGACTTGCGTGTATGCGCATGGGGTCTCGAATCCTGGGTATTAGAATCGACAGTCCTGGTAGAGAACACCTCCGGCTCTGTTGGCCGAAAGATTGGGTTATGCTATATAGCTACCGTGTTAGTACTTATATATGCGTCTAGTTTCACGAGTTGCTTACTCGCATGGCCTTGGTCAGCCATTCTGGGATTTTGTTCGATTTCTTGGCCTCCAGTTCCAGGCTAAATAAACTAGGTTTTAACGAGCGGCGGTCAAAAAAAGACGGTTCTGCATTCTTGCGTTCGTCATCTTTAGCTGAATCCTTAGTGCCCTCGTAAATACAGCTTGATAAATGGTTTCCAGAGAACGAATTTCCTGTGTTGGAATCCACGAGAAAGGACTCCCCGGATGAGGGATCTGTCCACTCGAAATAACCAGAGTCATCAAAGGTGGCAAGGGGTTCGTTGGTACCAGGAGAGTTGCGAGCGAAAAGATGGCTGGTCAGATTGCGAGGTGGTGGAGTCTGACTTTGCACGTTCGACACGCTCGCAGCAACGTGAAGTCGTTGGGGATCCATTGAGCTTGGGTATGAATCTCCTCGTCGAGCTCGTTTGTAAAGAGATTCTTGGCTGTTATCCACATGACGTGGCTGGTTTAAAAGATTGTTCTTATCTAGAAAACGGTTGACAACTTCCAAGACAAACGCCAGTACCCGGTTTGTGTCCTAGGTAAACGATTGGGATTGGACTGGCTAGCATGCTCCGTGAAACACACACCTGGAATTGAACCATTGATTTCGCGGGTTCTACGAAGTTATCGACCTGCGAGGATGGAATAGTTAAGTTTAGAACGTAGACTGGCTTCCTTTCTGCTTTCTTAGGAGAGTGGCGCGTATCTATTCCGAAGCCTCGTCAGCATGGGTATGTAGCGAGGTAGGCAGGCTAACAAAGCGCGTTGCGAGGTTTATCTTGCTGGTCAGTAGTCTGCCGTGGGTGAGAAGTTGCGCAAAGCCATCAAACTCGGAGGCTTACAAACCGACTAAATGCGCTGGCGATAAAGCATTTTTCAACCCCGCGTTGGATGTCACCAAAAGCCATTGGATGCCTATTCACGTCTAGAAGGGGATTAGCTCTTACCACACTATCGAACAAGCTACCAACAAAAATATTGAAATCCCTATTCAAATAGATGGAATTAGAACGAACGAGTAAGTAGATATCTGTCGGTTATTGCACAAACCCCAAACCGCGATCCTTCTAAGCTTATGAAGCCTTCAAGCCCTAAGTCTTCGGACCGTAAGTTGACCTCTTCAGCATGCTGTCAAGCACTGAGCCATTATGAATCAGCGAGGACACTAAATGCGCACCTCGACTAAAGCCTTTCCATATAGAGCGCGGAAGGTAGCCAGGGAGGACACGGTCTACAAAGAACAATTAGATGAATTCGGCAACTAGCGCTCGCTCGTGTTTACCCGCGGGATCGTAATGATTCGATTATTTTGGCCAACGTGAGTGTGGTCTAGAGAAAAGGAAACGTGGGGAAATACTAGAGCTAAGGTTTCCAGCTCCTTCTTTGCTAACTCAAGAGTGCGTGATGAATTTGGATGGGATTTGCGCCGAACAGGAACCTAGAACGAAGTGCTTTAGAATGGTTGAAATGAAGTGTTATTGTTCAGTACTTGCGTTGAAGAATATATCCCGCGCCACAATCGTAGTCCCAGGTCGTTCTCTCCTCCAACGTACTGAGGGTCCGAGGTATAATCGCTCGCCCCCCTACATCCACAAGGTGTAGTATTACCGCCACAATACAGAAGAGACAAACCTTGATGATAACCGACCTACTCTCCCGAGAACGAATCGTGCGCGAAGATATCTCTAGACAAGATAGCTCCATGGCTGATGCGAGTGCTAATTACAGTCAATTAGATGAGAGTTCTTCGCACCAACAATCCGTTACCTTCACCACGAAACCCGAATGTATTCGTTTGGAAGTGAGTGTTATCGTATGTCTTTGACGTGTCTTATGACCCAGCGTGAAGTGCCATAACCCAAGAGATATCATAGTATACTTTACATACTATATCGCCCTTGGTCATGTCCTCTTCCTAGCGCTTCTAGACCTTCCGCAGGCATTCCCTGCCCATCATCCCGTACCCAGCACTCCCATTCAACAGGATTAAGTCCAATCTCAACATGAGAGGCACCAGCATCTAGAGAGTTTTGTACAAGCTCCGATACAAGGTGAGGCAAAGACGTTAGTATCTGGGTGGACCTGAT
This sequence comes from Ceratobasidium sp. 395, assembly GCA_019616345.1. Classification (NCBI taxonomy): domain Eukaryota; kingdom Fungi; phylum Basidiomycota; class Agaricomycetes; order Cantharellales; family Ceratobasidiaceae; genus Ceratobasidium; species Ceratobasidium sp. 395. The sequence continues at coordinate 5,568 of WSTH01000155.1, read as the reverse complement.
TTTTGCCTTGGTCCGAGGCTCCAACTCAGTAATAGGATTATTAGCAGATAGGTTCATTTGTCGAAAGAGCTGAACGAGCACCTAGGTGGGAGCACAAGAGTCTGTCTGATATTCCTAGCCTTGATAAGAAGCAATCGGCGTATTCGCCTAGGCCCGTTGGGCCCGTGGTTGTTAGGATCACGAGCACACAGGGGCTGTTATTTGGTCCTGTATGGGCATTGGCGCTTAACCTGTCTAAATTTCTGGGGAATCCACAACCACCATGGATGTGAGCGCAATTGTTGCGGCAGAATCGTCGAAAAGGTAGAGTGACCTGCTTATTGAAGAGGTGTGATAATTAAACATATTTGCAGCAGGAAGAATGTAACCGTTGAGAAAGATATACCCATCCAGGTCGACGTCGGACTCCTAACAGCACTCGATACGAATCCCATCGACGCAGAAGAGTACAAGTGAGTAATTCTAGCGCTATTTTAAGGGATCTAGCTAATCCTAAACCTATAGTGCTGGCTTAGAAGCTCACCTTCAAGCTGTCGCTCGCGATGGAGCGCAAGTTATTCTCGGTGCACTATTTGGACTCCCAACTCAGCCGTCAGAGGATGGACCTATCGCGACTTTACCTCCACCAACAACAGCCCTTCCTCGAGCCAAACCCCTTCCCAAACCCAAACCGCCAACAAAATGGGAGCGTTTCGCTGCAGCTAAAGGCATACAAAAGACCAGACGTGACCGACAAGAATGGGACGAAGAGCGCCAGGAATGGGTTAACCGGTGGGGTTGGAACGGGAAGAATAAAGACAAGGAAGAGCAGTGGATACATGAAGTGCCTGACAACGCTCGTAAGTGCATCTTTTGGATTCTGGTTAAAGCCAATTTAATTTCGTTCATAATAGCCGATGACTATGATCCATCCTCGGAGGCTCGGAAAGAACGAAAAGCTCGAGTAGCAAAAAACGAAAAGCAACGAGAGAAGAATCTGAGCAACGCTGTTTCTAGTAACCAGCGCGAACGAGAGGAGACCAAAGCCAAGTTGGGTCGAACACTTGCGGTTACTCGTACATCAACAGCAAGCATGGGCCGGTAAGCTCATTTTTAATTGTTTAGTGGCTTTAATTAATAGTTTGCACAGATTTGACAAAAAGCTCGATGGCGATACGAAGCTCCGAGGTGTCAAGCGTCAATTTGCACCCAATGAGGTACCTGTCGAAGCCGAGAAGAAATCATCTTTGGACATTATCAAGAAACTGGAGCGGGACCCATCCAAGTCCAAACGAGCGCGAACAGATGCAGAGGCGGAAGAGAGCGCACGTTCTGGCAGAGACGGCTTGGTTAATGTACGAAAAGCTATTCGACATGCGAGTAAGGGTGCGGGAGCGGCTGCACTAGCGAGGAACACGAAGAATACTGGCGGCGGTAACCAGGCTGGAAAAAGAAAAGGAAAGAGCGCGAAGGGGAAACGATAATAGGGCGCACGTCGTTTCTTGTCTGAACTTGAACGTATATCAGCCTTCGTTTCAGAGCCAATGTGCCTTCAGACCCTGTATATGCTATTTTTTGTTGTACAAACATGTTCAGGAGTTTTTGTCTTCGACTCGAAGCTCCTCCACTTTCTCCGCAAGCGCTCCCACTTCAGCATTTGTAAGTTTCTCAAGCTCTAGCACTTCGACTCGAACACCTAGTCCCCTCCATCCCGTACCACGCTTACCAGACTTGTCCATAGTCATAGACTCAGGCAGCGATGCCAGCATACGCGCAATCCATTGCGGGTCAGTCAAGGGTGTTAAGTCCTCGGGGTTAGGCAAGAGCTACATGAAATGTAAGGTGTATGCTCTGAGTAGATGCGAAAGTTTTACTTACTTGTCTTAGCGTCTTGTAAGGTGCTTCCCAGCCCCGAATATCCCGTACTACCAATGGTGATCCTGAAAACGAATGGTATATCCTCGTATCGAAATTACGGAATAGAACATCGTCGACTCGGAGGGTAAATCGCGAAAGGACAAAAAGTGAACTAGGCATCACTCTCTGACGGAGAGAAGTTGGGTTAGGTGGTCGTACCGAAAAAAATATCGGCTCACAATACGGATAGTAAGTATGGATAAACCATTATCGTGCAGTTCATCTTCATATAGCGGAACTTCTGCATAAAAAAGAATCGGATCCGGACGCTGGAGTTCAGCGATTGGTATTTCGTGGCGTGAATTCTCAGAGTCTGCGGGTTGAAACCCGTCGTTATCGAGAGATCTAGGTATCGTAGTGTGGCCTGGATAGACCGGAGTATATGTCCAATCGTAGGGCTTGACTTCAACCGTTTCCGGCATAGGCGAATCTGCAGTTGGACCTGTTCTACCACGCAAACTAAGTGAGCAACGAAGCCATTATTAACAAAAGATTGTCTTGAACTGACCGACTCTTCAACCATGCTTCAGAGTATCCAACCTTCACACATCCATCTCCAGGCTGACTAGGACCTTGGTGGACGCGCTTCAGTGCATCCAGCGCCCTAAACTCATACCGCCAAACTGGTTTCCTCTCCACATCGATTTTCTCGCTGTCTTCATTTTGCTCGGGGCCAAACCATTCTAAGACCAGCGCGTTGTTTCCGAAGAGCATTTCGGGTGCATTGATTCCAACCTCCGCCTGGCACGCGTCAACTTCAGCCCCATTAGAAATGGGCATGGATGTGCTGGTTAGACGCCATCCAGATATTTCAATCGCGCTGGCTGTTTCGGTGTCGATGCGTTTGTGGGCCGGAACGGCAACCGATGCACTACAACTTGCAGACATAATGGTACTCTGAGCTAAGATTGAGCTAGAAATCGGCGGTTTGATCAGATTTATTCTACTACCCTAGTAAACATATGCAACACACCTTAATCTTCAAAGATTTGTAGGGTACGCGAACAAAAGTGATTCAATCGACGTAGCTGATGGTGGTGGACGAGCAGATAGCACCGGCCGCAAAAGGAAGTCCTTGGCTCTGATAACCAATTGATATAATACCTAGCCGCGTTTCCAAATCATCTTGATACATACACGACAAGTATCTTAGAGGAACATGTTTATCTGTGGGCACCGTGTGTAGTAGTTACATCGAAAACCGAAGCCAAATCAATAAACATGGATCAAAAAAGCAAGAGAACATTCCAGGTTTCCTGCTGGCGCAACGCAACCTGCGCACGCGCTCCTATTCACATAGCGCCTGGCCCGCAGATCGTACCATCCCCAACCTCGCGCTGACCCCGTTCCCCCATCAACAAGTCCGCCCGTCCTGACTGTTTCATTTTCTCGCATAGGGTTGATACCTCGATATTGACAGCCTTGACTCGCGTTTTTGTGGAGCCATTCCAGGCCCTGGTGCAACGGGACTGTCTGGCCCTCTGGACATGGAACCCATTACGGGGCTGCGTCCTGTTACTATTGTGCCTGTCCTGCTTGGAGGGCGTGGTTCGACGCTACCTTGAGGATAGTAGCCTGTGTTGGAGTGTTGGCTATATACAGGAGAGGGGACGATAGTGTGAGGTGTCATTATAGCATCACCTGAGGATCCATTTGAGGTAGACCACAGGTTGAGGCGGGAGTCTTCACCTCCAGTAATCAAGACGTGAGACTAAAGGTGAATATCGGTTAGTAGATGTGCAGCGCCATAATGAGCGCCAAAGGTTCCTTACCACCGGATCCCAAGTACACGCTCTCACAATGCCAGTATGCCCGCCAGAAAGCACGCGATCTAATCTCCAAGATAGGGTATCCTGTACGGAAACAAGGCCGATATCACCTCTGTTTGAAGAAGAATGATAGTGAGCACGATACAAAAATCCCTGAAATTTCGCCATACTTATTATTCCCGCACCATAAACCTAGAGCATTTGTCTCCCAAGGCATGGTATGTGTATATCCGAACCATTGTGCGTCAATCAAATAATCAGATTCCCAGGTTTGCGGAATTTTAGTTCTTCGCAGGTCGCCGTAGTCGTGTTCTAGTGCGAGCTGTTTCACAAACAACATGGTCAGAACACTCACAACCAAAAATAGCGACATACCTCGTCACTCCAAACACTTAGCGTCTGCATATCACTTGCTGCCCATACCTTGAAGTTCATGGGGTCTGCACCTGTGATTTCTTCGGGTCGCACTGTCCAACCAACCTGCGCAATACTCGTGTTCCAATTGCCGACGAATTGAACCGCCTCGTCTTCTTCGGGCTGGTCCACAGATGTCAGCGCAAGTAGGCCGTCTGCGCTCGCACTGAGAAGCATTCCACCAGGTGCACCACTTCCGAGAGTAGGATGGAAGTCTAGTTGGGTTACATCGTCTGAATGCGTGCTGGTATGCGTCCATTTTGGAGTTGTTGGGTTTCGGACGTCCCAGAAGATGATGGGAGCATCCATCTCTATAGTCCCCGGTGAGATCCAGGGCTGCTGACTGTTCCAATTCACTCACCAGCTTCGCTAGGAACCGGCGCTGTTGGATCTACGCCCAGCTCGGCTCCAGCGGCGATTGTCCAACCATCAGGCGAAACAGCGAAAGATGACAACGGCCGACTCTGTCCAGAGGCTGCTTAATAGGAAACAAAAGAGAGGAAAGGTTGGGAAGGAAGAAAAGGAAGGGAAGAAAGGCTTGACTTGAGCGACACGGTTCGGGTCGGGTTAAGCATCACGCCAACTAATGGGTGATCCAGCAAAAAAACTGAACCAACCTGTAAAAGCTCCTGCGCTGCCTGATCGTTCGTCCCATATTCTGACCGCCAACGGGTTATAAATGTGCATCCCCAACATTCCAGCCTACCCACCTGATCCTACCATCCTTTCCACAGCTAATGAGACCACGCCTATTGGTACCTGCTAAGATCTCTACACTCTTCAGTGACGTGACGGCGTCCGTATGTCCACTCATTGTCCGAGTAGCGGCAAGCGTAGCCTTGTCAAAAAGCATGATATTGTTTTGTGGAGCAGAAAAAGAAGCTTGACAGGTCATTAAGAACCCGTATGAGCGCAAAAGCAAATTCAAACTTAGGCATAGACTGACCAGCAAAAGATTGATGCAAGCAAGCGGTGTGTAAGACATACGGAGTAGCGGGTGCCTGAGTAGATGCAAAAGGGCGGGCAGGAGGAGGATTGGATACTAGAATAGGTGCAAGAAAGAGAGCGGCAGGATCTGGACCTGGATAACGGTCGATCATCTCTACATAAGACGAATCGTCGTCCATTGTTGTTTACTCCAGGCCCGTCTATTTAACGAAAGCACGTGCAAGAGAATATGCGGGTATGCGGGTATTGTGACGGCCAGAAGGGAGCGAAATCGCTTTGGGGTATGACACAGAGGGGAGGTGAAGATTTGGACGTGGTGGGGGGCAAGCGGCTATAGCTGCTGGGTTTATTTGGGCGCTATTTGGGCCTGATGCCGCTTGGTGGCGAACAGGAAGCACGTCCCGTCGTGTGGTCATCCCCTCGAGGCCGATTGCATGTCGCAGAATAAGCCAATTGACGAATTCAAGGGCAACAGCCTCGATACTTGGTTGGGCAGGAGGATACCGGAGACGTTGGTCGGAAAAGGTGATAAGGGCGGGCG
>WSTH01000154.1:0-36604 GCA_019616345.1 Ceratobasidium sp. 395 | reverse complement strand
AGCCCGGAGTAATTCAGAGTCCGTACAAACGGATGAACGTGACTTAGGAAATCGACGTTCGCCTTCCTTGGCACTAGGTGTATCCTCTACGGGGTCATTCCACGATGGTCCAACCGGAGATGTTTCACGTTTGATTGCACAGAGCGATACGGGTTTGATAGAACACTCCATACTTGCAGCCACCGCGTCTGCTTCCCAGTCTACAGCTGCCGCTCGTGCGACTACCCCAGTAGCTAATGGTCGCCCCGCCACCTCATCTACTTCTCGCGCGCGTTCGCCACCGTCAAATCCTCAGCCGAAGCGCAAACGTTCTGATAGCGACGACAAAGGTCCATTGTTATCTGAGTACATGTGCCCTATCTGCTTCTCGCCACCCAAGAGCGCTGTCATAACCCCGTACGTTTATCAATTCATTCTTTTATAAACGAGTGAGACTGACCGCCCTTATGCTGGCAACATAACTCACATTAAATCCCGGATGATAATATTAATCATAAACCTTTGCGGATTAACCTTTTATTGCTCTCCTTCGCCCTGGACACAATCTCAACCTGGTTGCTCACAACGGTACTATCTCGCTTACGTGGCAATTTTCCTGGTCTTTGGACTACTAACACTCCCTTCATCTCGACCCACTGAATCTTGGGTACTCATCGTGGTTCCCAACATGTCGTTGGAATAACCCGCTAACCCTGTGTGTTTTGATGGCCATCTTGCAACAACACGCTGGGCAATTTGCTTCTGAATATGTGATACCCAATTGTTTATACTTTGGGTACCACACACCCTTTTTTTGGACTTGGTCAACACTGACTCCGAATTGCCATGCCTCATTTCACCGACGGTCGTGTCCATCGTTTCCTTGCTGGCTACTGTTCTACGTTCAATCCCTGCTTTCCGGTTTCCTCGACCAGGTGTGGCCATATCCTTTGCGGAGCTTGTCTCCACGGCGCAACTACCGCCCGTGCAGCTGCCGCGCAGCCTCTGTGCCCGGTATGCCGTACACCCATTCCTGGCCTCCGGTTCGCTAAGCCTGAGCCCCTTCCTGGGCGCGGTGTTATACCTGGAAGCCAAGGTTCCAACTCTGGTAGAACTGGCTCAAGGCGCCCACGCAAACGACATGTTCCTCCAGCGTCGCGTACATTACCGAATGGGGTCAGTTTTCCTACGCCAGCGGAAGACATGATAGATCAGGATCGGGCGGAGATTGTAAGCGAAGGAGGGACGATTGACGTGGACAACGAAGAAGTTGATGAAGAGATCGAGGATGCTGCGCGGAGCGGTGTAATTGGACTAGAGCTACTGACTATGGCGAGTCTTTAAAAATACTAAAGCATATAAAGATACGGAAGGCGGGATTTCAAGGCCGACTGGTAGGAGAAGTGCAAATAGTAAGTGGATTCACTCGGATTGAGTATAGGCAATGTTGACAAACCTTGTGTTATCTAACATCACAGTTTATTTAACCAACTGGATCACTACTATCGAGCATAGCAAACATTGGACGACCTGTATTATCGTGTTTTTCATTTCCGCGCTCGACACATCGATTACTTGACCGGGTCATCGTGCTGTGTTTTCACCCAGTCAGGGTACATTACGCTAAAAAAAATTATAGACGCTGGTACAATTCCAGGCTGTACACTATAGAACTGTAAATTTATTTCCCCCTAATGCTCTAAACGGCTCACATCATGAGTACGTCCGAGACTCACTCGATCATGCGAATAAGAAGCCTGGCTCTCGGTGCCTTTGGCCGCCTTGCGGACCCATATTTGCGCCGCATATGCAGGCGGTGCTTAAAAAGGGGATCTCCCATATACATGCTGTGCCCTTAAAATAAAGTTAAAGCCACCTTCTCCTCGCGTGTGCTGCTTTGAAGCGGAATGAGCTGCAAATGGTTGGCGCTTATCGCATTTGGATAACCTATTGTTGCTTTTTATGTAACATCATGCACTGCCAAGGACTCAGCGTGGCGAGGCGATGAGATGTGACTAGCTGGATGGTCTTCATCCCCGTCATATGTTGTTGATCAGTGTTACGCCCAGTGAACAAACACAAAAGAGTATTCGGGGAACTAGACCGTCAATGATAGGAGGACTGTAACGAAACGACCCCTAGGTGCTATGCAAGCTGTGTCGACGAAGCAGACTCTTGTGAAGTTGCTTGACTTGTTGAAGAAAAGAGCTTTGATATAGTTAGCTTGGCCCCTGTGGTCTCGAGATCTGTGGCTATCAGTGATTCGGATGAGATACGAGTCAAGGACCAAAGCTCGACCTGCAAGAAGAAATCGGGATTAGGACGTCTCAATAACTCATAATCGAAATCCCTAGGCAGGCTCAAGAAACCAAGCTGAAAGTAAGCTTACCGGAAAGCCAAAGAACACGAAAGATAAGGCTGCATAGATGAGCCGAAACAACAGGTCCATTACTTCCAAGAAAGCCCTAACATATCTATGACTACTGAAAAGATAGGTAGTAATCCCTACCTTAAGTGTCACAGACCTTGACTACGTTATCATAGAGGCGGGTTTAATGCAAATTACAATAGGTGGGAGTGTGGAGCTCACTGTACTAATCATGATTTGAATATACTATGCATCAGTGCCTCGTTTCGGTATTCCAGAGCAATACGGTTCAATCCCTCCGACCAGGGACATAACTCACGCAACAACTCCGCTGCAGTGCCCCCAAGAAAGAAGGGAGTAGTCACCAACCACCCTGCCCTCTGCTGTGATCGATGGAGGTAAACACAGCGAGCCCGTTGTTCGGACGGCGAGAGTGGGTCATTGAGCCCGCTCTTTGGATACGTCCCTCAAGAAGCCCCATGATATAGAATAGATGGCGCTCGCCGTGGAGTCAAGCATAGGTCCAGTATCTTTGGTATATCGTTGCCAAGTATACCGAAATTGTAGGCGGATTGAGGGCATTTCAGGCAAATATCCTTTTAGGTTTGAACCAAAGGCTTGGCAAGCCACCCATAGCACACGAACATCGACACACCAAGAAGCTGAGCGGCTACAGTCGAGAGCATACTGTTTCAAAAACCTTAAAGACGAAGAAATCCCACCAAGCAAAAACGGCTAGAGTCTACTAAGCCAGCGTGTCGACTGAAGTGAAGTGTTCGTTTAAGCTATGGTTCCGATATTCTGGTCATAGCTTGCACGGTCACGCTACAGTCTAAAGCGATGCAAAGCTCGGTCGAATAGAAACATCTCAAGTGACTCATTAGTAGCTGAGCTAGCCGCCGTGATAGAGCAAGTTAACTCGTCTCGGACACAGAGCTCTTGGCCAAAATATCCAGAACAATAGCATTGCCGTCCAGATAGCCATGCTGATCCGTACCACTGGCAAGTAGCATGTTCCCCAAACAGGAGCCATCGGAAGCTCTGCCTGCAATTCTCAGATGCTGACTCTGTAGTATGAGCAACGGCACCAGAGGCGGAGCGGCACGTCTTGGATTAAAAGACCCCGTCGAATGCTAATGTTGTGCCACGACAACCGGACAAGTGTGTTTCTCGTCGTACTCCTCCGCATGCCATTTATATTGATACTTGTGCACAGTGAATGCACAAACATCTTTGGGGGTGGTGGTTTGATCAGCGTTAGAACATGTGTACCGTTCAGAAAGCCGGCCGCGGCGAGAGGGACGATATTGAACTCACGCTAGGTCCATTAGGCAGCGACTCGAATGCCACACACCACTATTTGTTGTTACGCTTCATTTGCCTGGCAGTATCGTGGTAGCTTGGGGTCGTAGCACATTGCTAATGAGATGGATGTTAGTTGAAAAGGCACCATAGCCACACAGAACGTGAGAAGCGATGACTTACAGCGCTTATTGCGCATGGATATACATGTTATGATAGGTCAGTGCTTGAAATCCCACAGTTAGCTAGGTGTTTGCATACTCCTCGTTCGTAATCAACCCATGTATCACCCAACTCACTTGGGCATATGTACTAGTGCATTTAGCAAGAGTTCCATGGTGGTGGAATGTCGTCCAGCGCAATATTGAAGTTTGAATATATGCTTGCACGCTTGCGAGTATGGACGTTCTATTTCATCGACTGAAAGGAGGTAGGAATCCTTTATCAAGCGTCATGAAAGAGCTACGCGAAAGTTGTGTGCGTTAGCGAATCCTCAAAGTGCGGTATCCTGTCTTTATTCGAGGGCACGCTAGAGGCTACTTCCAGCATGTGTTGTACCGTAATTCCTGGTCAACGGTAAGGCGTTATCACGGGGGCGGTTTGATCTACCGTACCTTGTTATATCAGCCTTCAAAAGGTTGGTCTTGGCTCAGCATACAGCCAGAAAACTACAAATTCAGCATCGACCAGTCAGGGGGCCTGGCGTACAAATCTACTAGCTAAATCTAATGTCAAGTATAGACTAGATTAGTAAATGCATCAGCCCTTCGGACAAATTAGCATGTACTACCTCGAGCACCCAAAAGTAACTGATTAATAATTATGTTGGGTCCAATCTTTGGATGCTGTTCAAGTTAATCCGGATCAAAATCTTAGGAGTCTTGATGGCGCTTATCGCGATCCCAAACGGGCAAATAAGACACCTGCAAGTTGATGTCCCGCCACATCACCCACGGAGAAAGGGTGAATGTCTTCGGTCAGCGTACTAGCTGCGTGCTCCAGCGGGCCGGAGGTGGTTGAATATGGCATAAAATTACGCAAAATCAGCTCGAACGCTGCCCAACTTTAGTTCTTAGACCCAACCGAAGCAAAAGGCAAGTCAAGCTCCCGAGTTGGCATAAGCTCAATCATTTTAAACCACAGTTGTCTGGTGTATCTTGCCCAGTACCCAACTCCTGAAGTTGTAATAAGTTCCTGGAGCTGGCCGACCGGGAGGTCGGGATATGGCGTCCTAGTTTCTTCCTGAGTGGGTCATCACAGTAGTCTGATGGTTGCACGGATACCCGTAGCCGAACTCGAGACTGCAGAAGACGTGGCCGAGTCAGAGCCCAAGTGACCCACCAACACGTGATCGTAAACCAACGGCGGCCGTGGGCTTACATAAGGCCTGAGTTTGTTGAATCGCGAATCGAGCTCGCAACTGAAGGCAAGGGGTAACTAAAAGCCTTGGATATCTTGGATACGAAGCTGTCCTTTGTCGCTCTTGCCATTTAAGCGGGTCTATGCGCACAGCCCATTCATCCCCCAGCACTTCATTCCCCCTGCAGACCTACACAGCAAATATACCAAGATATTATAAGTCTGGTTCATTTCGGGAGAGCAAAAAGCCTAACCGTTCTAAGCAACGCTATCGTGAGTCTACTGTATAACGATGTGTTGTAGCTTATATCTTGACTCATCGCCCCTGAGTTTGAATAAGAACTACTGATTCAAATGACTATCCACATACATGTTGCAAAGCAGCGACTAGACAACAAGAGGCAGAACCAGACACAAAAGGGCTGAGCGAAGAATGACGTTTCAGGCAAATAATCAGACAAGAAAAGGTAGGCATAGGTGGAGAAGGAATTGGGCATAGGGGTGAGCGTATGGGCTCAGATTCAGAAGCCGCCAAACCCGAAGAGAGGGCGGCGCATGCGCAGAGGCGCATCAGGGAGCAGCACAGGGCTATTCTCGTCGTTCAAGTCAAGATGAATATGTCCTTGATTCACCGATGTACGAGAGGTGAAGGGCTTGAAGCGAAAGGTAGACTTGGTGTGCATGCGGAGTACTTGGAGTATAGGACTAGCCGGGGGCGAGTCGACTACGCTGGGCTGACGATTGGCCGAGCGGTATGGGTTTGTCACCCGGTTGCCGACCCCGGGCTTGCGGATCGCGGTCGGCGGAAGGTGCAGCGAGCTCATGTGGTCAAAGTCCGCGATGATGTCCGCCACACGGTGAGGGCCGTATTGGTTCATCAGCGTGCGGACGAGTTCGAGGAAGTTGAGGAGGAGCTGGGCGTCGGCCGGGCTGTACTTGGAACGCTGGTTGTTTTTGCTTTAGTATTTGTCGTCTGGCTGGGCGTCGGTACTAACCTTCCAGTACAAGGGGTCCTTGGTGAGCATAGCGCCAGAGATGTTAAGGGCGATAAAGTCTTCGAGGATGTGAGCCGGGATTTCCTATTCAGCGTTCGAGGCAATGGCAGTTAGGGGTTGTACAACAACGTCAAACATAAGCGCCACCCACAGCAATTGAGTCGAATTGGAAAGTAACGTTAACCTTGTAAATAGCGCAAAGGATCGAGATCTCTTCACGGAGGGAAAAGATATGGTTGATAGCGATGGGCTTGAGGACGAATTGAGGAATAGTAGTCTAGGGAGTTGCTTAGCGTTGAGCGGTAGTGAAGATAGGGGCGTACGCACAATAAGAGCCATGGTAGTGATGACGATGCCGGTGAGGAGGTTGGTAGCCGATTGGTAGAATCCGAGAGAGTAAAGAGTACCCTCAAGACGAGTGTGCAGTTCAGTAGCTGGTTGATAAGCGCGCATAGTGTTGGGTTCTTTGCGAGTGGTTTAGCGAAGGTTTGCTGAGGGCGGTTGAGAAGATGCGAGCGACGAGCAGGCCTCAACATGCTGGGCTTATGTACCAGATAATACCTCCGCTGTTGTTGTGAGAGCTGCAGCGGCTCACCGAGTGTTCCAATAAAGTCCACATCGAATATCCTGTTTCGGAAAGAAAAATGGCCGAAATAGTTGGGTAATTTATTAGAACTTCAAAGTCGAGACCGTGCGGCAGCTTGGTCTATGCGGGGGCAACATATCGACCCGATCGTATGAATAGCCCTTCAGATGTCGGCCATAGCAGTAGCAACAGTAAATGTCCAATTTTGGATGAGGGGCGGAGGTTGTTTGCCTAAATGATCCAGGTCATGTGATTATTGGTGCCAAGAACGATCGGAGGCGTGTGTTATAATTAGAACACGTTGAGTAGACCGTAGAAGTGAGCTTACTTTATTGGAAAGTTGAACACACCAAAATGAGGTGGCACGGTGCCGGTACTTGGAGGTGGTTGGAATCTTCGGCTCCAGAGCGACTGTTCCGATAAGTATTCATTTACTGGTGGCGCGGACAAGGTGGGCTTAAGGACCCAAGGGGGAGGGGGGGTGTGCCAGGCTCGGGACCAGTCGAATCGATAGGATGTTAGGTTATGTAGATTCTATACATCCATAGAGAGCCGTAGTTTCGACCAAATGAAAATTCGTCACCATTGTTTTCAGTCTGCTCAATGATGTGAGAAAAAATATGTCGACTTTTAGTCGTAGTCTTGCGTCCTCTTGTGTTAGCGTTATCTCCATACAGCTTCTTCTTTCTCTGCACACGATGTCGATACAGAAGGCCATCATTGCCTTCATTCGACGATAAATTATTGATTATAAAAAAGTCAAATCAACCTTCGCTCAGATAGCAGTTCAAGCATCGACATCGAAGGGAAAGGTAACAGCGGCAGGCTCTAAACCGACGGCTCCAAGTCTCGCGAGTATTTAGTGCTGATTGCGGTTAACTTCAAACGATCAACACCAGCTCAGGAACAAACGCACCGGCAAACCTAATTTCAAATACCTAACCCGAAGATACACCCGAACTATAACCACCATCCACGCAACCCAGATTCCACGCTCACTCGCCTAAAAAAAATCTCTGTCACTCTTTAAACACCTACTTTGAGCTTGCGCAGCCTTTAGTTCCATATCCCACGAGAGCGCTTGAAGCAAGCTTTGACATCATCGCCACGCGGCTGGACGATCAGTGTATGTATCCAAGGCTATGCGTGTTTTTTTCTGATCAACGCCGACCACCACTTGTAGCTCTTTTATATACTAGGGTATTGATTTTCTTTGGGTGAACTAAAATCAAGCAATTATGGCTGGAGTTAGTGGAGCTAGTACTGAGCCACCGCCGTCGAGGCTGAAGGTGGTATGTATCTTTTTGTATTTTTGATTTTTTTTGGGTGTGGAGATTATTGGGGTCGTGGATTTGCAGGCTGCGACTGTATCGTTTTATATGGTGGCTGCTATTGCTGTGAGTATTGCTGTTCTACTATGTTCTTGGCATTGGCTTGTCTAAACTCCTGCGTTGTGGGGTTAGATGATTCTCGCGTGAGTCCGTCCTGTCCCCTCGAAAATCGCTTAGGAAGTGTGTGGTCTGACGACTGAGATAGAAACAAATGGGTCCTCAACAAAACGGACGTACCTGTATTTTTCCTGTTTTGCCAGTTACTGGTCGCGATACTCTTGTTCGTGGTAGCGCATATCTTCGGAATCGTCCGGTTGCCGAAGATGGTGGATATGGCGTTGTTGAAAGGGTTGGCGCCGATGATTACTCTCAACGTTCTAAATCTCAAGTAAGTGCTCCCTACCTCACGCTTGAACCATGTATTAATGTGAAGCCTAGTTTTAACAATTTTTGTCTAAAATACGTCGACGCATCATTCTACCAAGTCGCCCGCGGCCTCGTCCTCCCGTTCACAGTAATCACCTCTCTCATCTTCCTCGGCGCCGCTCGACCCTCCCGTCGAATCCTCCTGGCATGCGCGATTGTCACAGGCGGATTCTTCACCGGCGTCTTTCTAGACCACATCACAACCGACACTCTCGCCAAATCCACCGCACCCTCTAACACCGACAAACCCAGCGGCCCTTCACCGCTCGGCGTCTTCTTCGGGATCCTATCGTCCATGTCAACAGCGATGCACGCGGTAGTGATCAAACGCGCGTTGGACGTTGTGGACGGTTCGGCGATCGATCTAGCGTGGTATACGAATCTGTTGAGTTCGATAGCGATTGTGCCTATTATGTTTATCGCGGGTGAGGTTCCGGGGATAATGAAGTTGCTCTTCGGACCGGGTGGGTCGGGTTCGGAGAGCGTGTTTGGTGCGTTTTTGTGGGGTACGGCTGTCACGGTACGTTAACTTCTTCTCGTCCTCGAAATCGGATATCGGGGTTTGGATTGAGTTCGAGAGTTATAGGGCGTCTTTGGATTCCTCATCTGCGTCGCCACGCTGTTTAGCATCAAGGTCACATCTCCGATTACACACATGGTCTCGTCGGCCGTGCGAGGAGTGATCCAGACGTTCTTTGGCGTTTGGGTGTTTGGTGATATCGTCTCGTTGTACGTACTTTTTTATGTCATTTTGCTGCGATGGTGGCTCATTTGTTTTGATTTTATTGTAGGGGACGAGGGACGTCCATTGCGTTGATTCTAGCGGGGTCGATTTATTACACATGGGTCAAACACGTGGAGGGGCTGAAGCGGGAGACGTTGCCGTCGAACCAGGGTGCTGGCTCGTCGTCGACGTCGCGGAGTGGGTACGAGCCTGTGCCGATGGAGGATCTAAAAGGACGGGCGAGTGTAAGCGGCGAGAGACGCGAGGACTAGATCTACAAAAAACGAAAACGAATAGAGTTTGTACGCTATTTTTCGGATTTATTATAATTTCATTATACAAGCGCCGTGGCTGTGCCAGGGTGCGGTGCACGTTGTCACACGGCGGCAGTGAAATTGGGCTTGGTTTTCTGTGTACTCCCTCCACCTCTGCGAGCTCTCATCGCCGCGCCCACTCACTGTTGACGACCCTTATGACGCTCGACACGCCCATCTACTCGCCATCCAACTCTCCGTCTGTGCGCCATAAGCGAGTTAGCCGCTCCCGCCCTTCCCCCCGCTCGTCCCCTATGCCAGCCCCGATGCCATCCACCTATGTCCCCGGCACGACTGGCGCTGTCTTTGTTCCAAAAAGGTCCCCCTCGGTTGGACTACGGCTGAGGAGACAAGATAGCGAGACGCCTGGATCGGTTGATGTTGGTGTGCAGGTCGGGACCGGACTTGGGCCACACGACCTCTACATCCAAGAGGACGATCTATCCACGCCCGAGCTGCTCGAGCCGCCAGCACTGCCAGCGCCGGCCAAGATCGACTGGGAGATCCCACGCAAGGCATTGCATTCGTCTATAGGTGCGTTCCAGTCGTGTTTATATTGATGTTTGCTCATGTTCGAGAGGGCAGGCTTCCTCGTTCTGCCGCTCTACTTTTCTCGGCCCGAGATTGCGCCCATCATCAATGTGCTCGCCGTCGGCTTAGCATTCGTCTCGGCAGCCGACGTGCTCCGACTCAACTGCCGACCGTTTGCGCGACTGTACGAAAAGCTTCTGGGCGCGTTTATGCGAGAGAGCGAAAAGGTATGGTCTAGTTTCGTCATCAACCATGTTGGACCTCACCATCAACTCTCGCTCGCGTGTTAATCCAGACTCAAATCAACGGCGTCATCTGGTACCTCGTCGGCGTCATATTCGTCCTCAAGTTTTATCCGCGCGACGTCGCAGTAGTCTCCATCCTCATGTGCGTATAGTGACTTCATGGACTACGCCATCATTTGATTTAACGCCCGCCTTCCTAGTTTGTCCTGGTGCGACACCGCTGCGTCGACCGTGGGCCGCGCGTGGGGCCGCTACACCCCGAAGCTGCCCCGAAGCATCTTCTTCATCCCCATCGCGCCCCGCAAGTCCCTCGCTGGCGCACTCGGTGCCGTCGTCACCGGTTCGCTCATCACCTTTTCGTTTTGGGGCTGGGCCGTCACTCCGGAGTTTATCGTCGGCGAGCCGCCGGTCTGGTCCTGGGACCGAACAAGCTCCACAGGTGGCTGGTTTGGGCTTGGTGCGCTGAGTCTGGCTTCGGGCTTGGTCGCTGGAATCACCGAGGCACTCGGTAAGTTTTTTGTTTCTATTTCCGAATTGTGCGCAGAGCTGACTTGATTTGGATATAGATATTGGGGGATTGGACGACAACTTGACGCTGCCTGTGATCAGTGGTGCCCTCATTTGGGGTGTTTCGCGTCTCATTGCGGCACTATAGATAACTTAGAACGGCCTGGTGTCTCCGTATCTTTCCTCACTCGTTTTCTCGATGGTGCCCATGATCTCGACCCCCGACCGCCAGGCTGCTGGATACCCCGACCCCCGACGCTGCCTCGACTACCTTATCTCGTCTTGCCTTTTTCCGTCCCTCGTGCATGTTTACGCCTTCTCACTCTCACGTCCCATCTTTTTTTTTCTTTACTGTGTTTGATCTGTAATTTTTGGATCTGACTGCTCCATATATGTTGCTGCGCTGTATTCTGGACGTCATTCATCTTGTTCTTTTTTTACATTTTTTAATATCTTCTTGTCTGTGGACGATGAAAGAGGTTGATATACGGGTACTAGAGTGCCAGCGATCTCGTTTTCTTACAAAGTATAATGACAAGAATTTATCATATGTTCATCTGAAGATGGGTTCCCGAGTTGTATTTATGTTAAAAATTTATGAGACATAGATTTCGTTCACGTGACTTGAGCGCGATATTTGGATACGTTTATACCACTTATGGAACGTAACGATTACAAGATAGCGACTATACAAAGCATGAGGCGCATATAAGAGAATAAAGGAGGAAACAAAGAGGACCGGGGACTAGGACTTGTCAAGAGTTGAGATGGTTGTCGGGGCGATACGCCGTTTCTTTTTGGCTGGTTCGGGCGCCGCTGCGTTGTTATTGTTGGAAGACGAGGACGGCTCGGCTGCCGTGCCAGCTGCAGCTGAAGATGGAGCTGGCTCAGTGTTCGGCCCTGCACCTGCACTTCCTACTGCGATTGTGGGAGTCGTACTAGCCGTAGGAGTCGTCGGCACCGCAACCGACGACTCAGCACTCCGTTTCAACACGCCTGCGCTCGACGAGCGGGGCACAGTCAACGGCAACGGAGCTGTGCCCACCGCTGGAGACGCGCTCGGTCGGACGGGTGTGCGGTTTGACATTGACATCGAGTGAGAATGCGAGTGTGAATGGGAGTGAGAGTGAGAGTGGGATGCGGCGATGGAGTGTAGTTGGAGGTTATGTTGTTGGGTGTGATATAGCGGGAGGACGTCGTCGAATACGACGAGGGAGCAGTACCCGTCTGAGGATGCGAGCATTAGGGATTGGCCGTCTGGGGCCCTATATATATCATCCATTCAATATCCATTAATCAGTAAAGAGATATGGGTAGGCGAGGAATGAGAATAACGTACCAAGCCATATCCGTAAAACTACTATAATGCAAATTCGTAAACATGCAGATCGGACCGGCCTGTTGCGTATCGTAGATCATGACCGTGTCTTGGGTCGCGACTGCGAACAACATCCGGTAAGGTAGTGCGAATACCGAGCCGGTGCTCTTTGTCGATTCGACTGGTTTGGGTTCGGGAAGTGTTTTGGATGATCCGCTGGGTGTTGCTGGGACTGATCCTGGACCGCTCATCGACACGTTGGACGGCGCGGGCGAGGGCGGTTGGGTCTGTCCTTGTCCTTGTCCTGGACCAGACGAGCTACCTCCCACCCCACTGCCGCCTCCAAGATCGACATGGACAACTTGTTCTTTTCCAACTTCCAACGCAACCCGTTTCATCTCTCCTCCAGCTCCAACCACACCCGGCCTAAGCTCAAACAACAACGGACAAAACTTGACGGCCACACTCGCGCGTTTATACCCGGGCAAATGCGCAATCGGATTTTGGCCGCTCGAAAGTCCCGCACGCGCATAAATGTACACGCTCGACTGGACGCTCGCTTCCGCGCCCGTCAGAGGCTTTTCGCGTTTCGGTCGAACGGGCGGATCGTCTGGCGCGCGACTCGACGCGCGTGAACTCGGAGCGGGGGTCCCGGCGCGCGCGTCGGTCGTCGGGATATGCGCGTGGTCCTCGAATTGGCCCGCTGGAGTGAGCATCAGCGCGCCGTCGGGGCTAAAGGTAAGCCTTCGGAAAAAGTTGGTAAAGTTTTCGTCGCCGTAGAGTTTGGTCGCCCACGCGGCTGTGTTGGAGCTTGTTGGAAGTGGGGTGCGGATGGCTGGTAACGGGGGCATCGGGCTTGGTGAGCGGCCGTATCGGCTCATGCTCGAGTGGGGAGGGCTTGGCGCTGCGGCGGAGCTGAACGAGGATCGGCGCGAGGACGAGGGTGGGAACATGGGCGCCGAGGTGTGGACTGGTGTGCTTGCGATGGATGTGGCGGGCGTGAGCGGAGCGGTCAGTTGGGTTGATGGGTTGGTTGTCGGTGCGGTCGAAGACGCGCGACGGCCTTGGTTGCCCGGTGTGGAGATGACGAGCGTCGTCGGTTCACGATCGAGTTCACTCGGCCGCTCGCTCGCCGAGGTAATAATCGATTCACTATCGCTCGCATTCGACTGCCTTCTCACCATCCGCGGCGGGGCGTTCCGACTCGGCGTACGCGTCTGACGGACTTTCATCCGCGCGTTTTTGCCCACCGCATGAGTCTCGAACACGCCCCGTTTGGTCGAAATCGCATGCACGTGGACGGACCGATCCGAGCTCTGGGTCGCCAAAAACTCGTTGAGCGGGTCCCAGGCGACGCCCTGGACATAGTGCGCGTGTTCGGTGATCTCGCGCACGACGGTGCCGTCTGTTGCGTTGTGCACCCGCGCGGTGTTGTCTGTGCTTCCCGTGACGATGTATTCGCCGTTGGGGCTCCAGGCGAGGTCGTATACTTCGCGTGTCGTTGTGCTAATTTGGGAGTTTTATTATTTATTATTAGGTGTGTTGGGTTGAGGTTGGGGTGTGGGCGCTTACCGGATGACAACGCGGGCTCGCCAGTGTTCTTTCTCGTATTGCTGTTCTTCGGTGCTCTCGCCAAAGTTGTGGACCGGGCGATCGGTAGGAGACCAGATGGCGAGCATGCCGTCGTCTCCGGCGGACGCGATAAATTCGCCTAAAAGTTGAGAGTTCAATTCGAGTTTGGTTTATGATTTTGATGATGAGCGTACCGTTTGGACTGAACCGTACGACGTTGACCGCCGCTGTGTGTTTAGCAAGTGTGGCAAGGTACTCGACGCGCGATGGTTGCGGTGCGGTCGTCCCCGCCGAGGGTGTCACGTTTGGATAAACCATCCAGACCTGGTATTAACCCAGCTCAGCACAAGCACATCTAATATAGTTTATTACTCACCCGAATATTGTTGTCCCCACCACCAGTCACAAGCCTATAACACTGTCCATACCCCGGACCGGTCGCGTCCTTGTCCTTCTCACGTCCTTGTTGTATCCTGGGCGCAACAAGCTTCTTGAGCTGGTTGACGGGCAGCGGCTGAAAGTCACAGGCGTATATGGGCTCGCTGTAGTTCTTCTCTGCGCTGTGGTGCCATCGGATCTCGAGCGTTCGGACTCGCACGGACATATTGGTGTCGTTGTAAGTTCTGCAGGTTGTTCGCTGCTGATCGTCTCCCCTCGTGAGCCAGGACGTTTGCGGATGCTTGGCGCCCGCTGGACCTTCTCAGTTCAGGGTCCATCTGCTGGCCAATCACCGAGTTGGGTCCTGACAAGCAAGACGGTTGCGAGTCAAGTTGTCATGACTCGTAGGAAAACGTTTCGTTCTAGTGGGATTTGGAGGGCTTGCAAGTTGTGTCTTGGTCAATCTGTGTCCTGGTGATTTATGTAATTCCTTGATTCATCCGCGACAGATGCTTCCTGCGACCGACCTTCTCATTAATCCGGCCTTCTGTTTCCAACATATTGACATACTACTACTCTAGAGGTCAGGCAGCAGGTGTTCGGGTCTGAGCATAACTTGGCTGCCGTCTAGTTCGTCATCTTGTGACGAGATAAATTACGTCGCTTGTCCGTTTTTGAAACCCCCAAATCATGAATCCGGGCGTAGAGGACGCTACTCTTTTATACCCTTCGTAACACTACGACACCCTTCTTAGGCATAGTTTACCCTCTTATCTAGCTCCTGGTTAGATCAGCCCACTTGCCACCCCATATTTCTCTGGCGATCTCTGCCCCAAGTACGATTTGATCACTTATGACGGGACAAACGACTGCCGCTACAGTTTTCGAAATCCTCGAATCATGAATCTGGGCGTAGAGGGCGCCCTACTTTTGTACTTGAGAGCCAATAGTGTCTTGGTTGACAGTTCGGTACCTTTTCTGGGCATATTGCCCTATCAAGCATCCTGCCAGAGTCGGTCGGCTCCAAGCGGTTTATAAACTCTCATCGATGCTTGTAGCCACTCCCCATACCCTACTAATCAACCACTTGCCAACACTAAATCCAGAGAGAATCATATATGCTCAACCTACAATCGTATGTAGTCCTACTGGATAACGCCATTTGTTACTCTAACACGAGACATTCATAAGACACCACTCACCTGCCTCTCCTCGGGGTCCTCGAGGTGCACCTACAGTGACGGAGAGCACATCAAGTAAGCCATTGGCCTTTTACAATGGAAACAGCGCTAAAACTTATATCCTCAAGGCGATGATACGCCGAATAACGCTGGGGAGCCTCCAGACTTGGCTTCTGGTGACTGATACAGATGAAAACATTGGGTCTCAGACCGGTACCGGCGATCACCACAACGATCTACCCACTGAGGACGAGCTCCTGGTAAAATTGCCAAATATTTATCGACTTTTGGACTTGGTTTAAGAAACTGAATTGGAAGGAGACGGTGAGATTTTCCGGCAGATAGCGTCGAACCACATTTAATTTTTCGATTTCAGCCAAAAAGATTATAACTGATCAGCCCTCATTGGGTCAACTACTCAACGAGTTGTTACCTGGATCTTACGAGTCTATCTCAAAGATAGATTTGGCCGTGTTAGACAAGGTTTGACTATTGGGTTGCTTTTTGCTTTCTTGGTACTAACAGCCTGTTCGTCACGAAAGCTTACCATCAAGCCTTTGGGAGTTTACGGAAACGAATACGAACTTATTGGTTTTTTACAAGGTGTACTATGCTTGAACGACCGATAGTAGTACGTTCAAAAACATTCAATAACTCCAGGTATGTTCTGACGTTTTTTCGTGGTCAAGAACGATTGAGCTTGATTCATCCGAGGAGTTCGACCCAGACGATAATGGTATGATCCCTTGTTCACCCTCGTCCGACTTGTAAAGGACAAGCTTGCTAATCTGCATTAATTTAGTCCTACTCAGGATGCAATATCCCGATTTGGAACATATTACCGAGGACATCAAGGAAAAGCATGATCTAGGATCGATCAGCGATTCAACATTCGAAGATCTCAAGAAAGCCTGGTCTATAACTCGAAGCTTCATCGAACGTAAGCCACAGCCTCCTGAAGAGCGCCAAGGCGATTTCGTGCGCCCCGTCTTGGATACCCGAAGTGATAGACGTGGAAGCAGATCGAAATACAACCTCAAAAGTAAATCGTGGAAAGCTTGGGAGGAATTCATGGCTGCTACTGGCGCGACGAATTCTGAGATCCTCGAGGAAAGCCCGGAAATGTCGGACCTGGATTTTATGGCTCCGCTTCAACCTTTTGTGGAGAAGTACCCTTCAACCTCGGAACTTAGAGACCATATCGTCGACTTATTTCGATCCTATCAAGCGATGACTGAGACGAGGCTCTTGGACGAACATATGGGATCTGTTATGGGTAAAGAGGAGGACCGTCGGCTGAAGGGACAGAAAGAGTTACAAGCCAACTTGTTCCGATTAGATACTCGTTTGGCCTCGATGCCAATTCGGCATCACTTCGACAAATGGAAAACGTTGCACACGAAGTCTATGCGTCTGCTCCTCAGGATGTCCTTGGCGCTGCACGGGGGAATCCTTGCGCATACACGAACACAATGGACTTGGTATTGATTTTCTAAGCTATCTTGACGGGCGGGTAGCTCAAGTAAAGAATATAGATCCAACTAGCAGACACCTTTTTGGGCATCAATAACTCGCTATAGAAGCCTAGGGGGTCGCTGATTGGGGACTCTGGTGGTGAGGACTGAGACATAATCTCGTTACACTAGCGCGATATCAATGACCTGTACAGTATTTCCTCCGATAGACCGGTAGTTTTTTTATTGGCGGGCGTGCCACACTGTGTTGTGTAGGGTCGTACAAATAGAGTATGTGTATGCAATTCAGTGGATGATCTTGAAGGCTGTGCATAAGAATCTCTTCCCACCATGCTGGTTGCGTATTGATACTGATTAACTTGGTTGACCTGCACCAGCAAGTTAAAAGAGTTTTTTGCGGTCACTAGTCAAAAAGTCTCATAAGTTCCACCGCCGAGCCTCTTTACTAGATAACTTCTGCGTACTATTTGTCGAGTGCCTGAAGGTGAGCCTGCTTGCCGACAGAGCTGGTGCCAATCCCTACTAATAGGTTATGTGCCTGAGTAGCCTCATAAGACAGTATAGTGCCCAGCGACCGGCATGGACTGAATGTGGACTCTAATCTCGAGGTCTTGTACCACCGCTAGCGGCTGCACTGTAGCTATACAACTGTCTTTCCAGCCTGTTGCCAACTTAGTGAGCTTGTAAGCGCTTATGATTACATAGACTCGCGCGGCGGTTAGCAACTTGCTTATGCAAGCAGCTCGTTCCACCTTCAAACGTAACTTCAATCATCGGGTTCCTCGTTCTTCTTGTTCTGGGCGTATATAAAGCATCGCCATTCAGTCGCCATTCAACCGCCTTGTGAAGCTGGATTAGGACTTAAGGGTACATTATCACCCCATTTTTCTGGTGATTGCACCTGGCGCATCTCAAGAACGCCACTCTTGCCATAGGCTTATTCTGGTTAACCAGTCTCTTTTTGGAGAAATCGTGTTATCAAGTGGCTACGAAATGCTTCTCAGGACGCGCGGGATGTCGGCTAAGATAGCCACAGTATTGGTTCGGCGGAGAGCCGGCGATATCCAACTTGACTCACAAATTTTCAAGCCCCGATTCGGCTGCATCGAATGATTCTATTGGTTCAATTCTGGTTGCACAAAGCACTGTGGCTGCCCAAATCGTTACAGTAGCCACTCCGCCGCCCAACGAATAAGGCATAACGTGCCTTGAACCCGTATTTTTGAAAACGCTACTGGATTCAAGAACGATCATCTCGTTCTCATTAGGGAGTTCTCTGACATTCTTAGCCGCCTGCATCTGGGGTCATTCACAGTCGAACAAAGAACCATATGGATCTAATTTGTTTTCGGACGCATGTGAGGGTCTTATGGGATATATAACGGCGGTATCCCCCTCAGGTCTCTCCCCAACTGACACCGAGTATCCACCCCTTGTCTGTTTTGCTCTAGCACAATGCGTAACTCGCCTTCTGGCCCTCCCAATCTATTCACAAACGCTGAGTTGCGGGACCCCGCCCTTAGCAGCCACCCGTGAGTGGAGTCAATGGTGTTTTCCGATTTTGCTGTCCTGAACCAAGCGCGTAGAGTGCGAATGTCGTCCGATACGATGCAACCAGGCCGAGCCGGGTCAGCAGTACACGCTAACCCGACACCGCCGAATGGTCATATGATGGCCAGTTCCACCATTTCTACGAACGAGTCCAGGAGCACAGTGCCCACCGCCATCGATCCGGCTGCCCCTGAGAGTACTCCAGAGAGCGCGAACGATAGCGATACCGAGATGGCCGACGCGCGATCGACTTTCGACGAGCCACAAGAGGAAAATGTCTCTGATCGGGACGTACTCAAGCAAGTTCCGAACCTGTTTCGCCTACTTGACCTGGTTGATGAACATGGGTCTGGTGGCATTGGTAAGCATGTCGTTTGTTCGGTGTGCTAGCCTTTAGGAGGTTAACTATTCAAAAACCTAGTCGAGAAAATGGTAATCGACCAAACATCTCTACATGGTCTACTCAACACCGTTCAGCCAGGATCGTATGATTCTGTCTCAAAGATTAACTTTAAATCGCTAGATAAGGTATGTAGTTGCCTGTATGCTATTATGAATAGTGAATTCGGTGTTCATATTTGCATAGTTGTCTATTAAAGCGACAGGTCTCTATGGTATTCGGTCAGAAATTGTCGAGTATCTGAAAAAGGCTGGGTGTCTAAGCGACAATGCGTGAGCAATTATATACGTTTGAACTCCGTACGCATTAACGAATAATACTGGAAACTAGGGCTACGCTCTTGTTAGGTCGAGCTGATACTACAGCCATGTCTCCATCCATCTTACGTTCTGGCCTATATCTAATATTGCAACCCGAAGACAACCCGCAAAAGAATCCTTCCAAGCAAGCGTACATTGTCTACTGGCCAGAGGAATCTACCTGGGACGACCAAGCTGCGTCCTCCTCAGTTCGACGCAATCGTGTGACCTTTATGAGGTGAGTGAACTAACTGCTACGCCCTTTGTTTCTAATGTCGTATGTGTAGGTACTTGACGAAACTGACTGAGCAAATTGTGGCTCTGGTTTCTCCTCAGCAAGCACGGAGTTTTGTCTGGGATACTGGCGCTCGAAACAAGGATCTTCCCGCAGATCAGATGGATAACGACGACGAATCTCGACTATTTTCGTTCGAAGTTTCTAAGTCGCTGGAGCAGGAGGAAGACGCCATTGGACACACAGGATTTACGGTACGCATTTTCTGAAACCACGTGCTTTGTTCGTCGGGTTTATAGGAAAAATAGGTCCAGGTTGAGCAAAAACACCTTCCGAAAAACACAGGAGCCGATGACGTCCGATTCGTACCAGGAGAGCAGAAGGCCGGTCTACTAGTCTCAATAGATGAACCTTCTCGCTTGGATCATAACCGTTTCCGCAATCAAACTATTAGCCAGATGAGCCTCGAGAAGACAATCAAGTAGGCGTTGTCTGTTTTGTCTCTATCGCTTACTTATTGATATTGTTATTGCGCACATAGATCGGATACACCTCAGATTCAGCTCGGTGATATTGGATACGACGATCTCATGAACTTGGCTAAGAATGGGCTACGCGACAAACATCCACGACCATTCCAGAATTTCGATCGATGTATGCGCGAAGAAAAGGCCGCTCGTTGCGAGGCCGAAAAGCTAGATCAGCAAAAAGTGGACGAGCTGATTCAACGAGATGCCCCGATGGTACGACAAGAGGTTCAGAATATAATCCGGAGGCTCTATGACGAATTATATCCGTATGTTTTGTTTGACGTCTTGGTAGATTGTATCGTCCTATTAATGTTCGATCGGATAGTTCCCTGCACGTCACTATGGATATATCTCATACAGCTGAGACCAGCGGTACGAATGTTTTTTTTTTTCGGGGCGCGAGTCCCAAATGGTTAACGTTTAAACAGCCGCACTTCAAGCTCGTTATACGGGACTGAGTAAAATCGAGCGTGATATCAAGCAGAAAGAAAAGCTCGAACGAGTCGCGGACAAGCAGTTTAAGGCCCTCAAAGTCAAATGGTTGCTGCTTCGAGACTATCTTACAGCCGATCCCGTTCCGCCCGAGTCAGAGCAAGCCGACTTCGTAAACGATGTCCTCAATGGAGCTTACGAAACCTCCGACCCCAAGTCATCCGAAAAGAACTCGAGTGGCGGTATCACCGGACTATTATTGTCGGCTTTGGGCGTTAGCTCCAGCAAAGACGCCAAGTCAAAACCTAGTGACGCAGCTAAATCTATCTCGGACCCGACATTCGTTGGCCAACTTCGATCGCTTCGGGACTCGTTCCCTGTGCTCGAGGACATTACGCAGCAAATTTATCGTTCCCTTGAATCAAACTTATCGGCTCTGGAGAAGAGGATTCTACGAGATTACGCGGATAAGGTTGTTTCTGCTGAGCGAAAGCATCAGCTCGACGCCGCGAGCCAAGCTCGCAGTATCAACTCTCAACTCCAGCGCGATGATACATTCAAGGCTCTAGTTCGCGAACTCAAAGACGCGATGTCCACAACCGTTCCGTAAGTGAGGACTTTAGAAAGTATAAATAATCCTTCTGAAGCCCTACGTTGCATAGACATGTTATATGGGTTGAATCGATAGAGAAGGCTACGCATAGTTATGGTGCATGGAATCCCGGTAGTAAGTTATTCTATGAGTCAGAGCTTCTATAGTTACACACGTATTTACCCTTGCGCAGATCAATATCGATGGAGCGGTACTCATGTTACCGCTAGAGGCCCTCAAACTCGCCACTTGATTTATCCCCTGGAACTTACGGAGCAGGATAGCCAGCTGTGTCAAGCGACTGAAGCGCACGTGCCTAAACCAAAGCTAGAGACTCGCCATAAATTTGAATTTACGCTCGCTAAGCATCGGGATATCGAGTACGTATATATGCAGCGTGGAAGCTCGTGGGCATCTCGCTCACCGTGAACCTATCTAGATTTCTTCAGCTGGTTCGTGATAAGTGTCTCGCGGTGATATCCGAGCGCGGCAAGTCGCATATATACATCGAAGATAACCTCAACCTCGACCAATCAATCAACAAAAAGCCTGGCAAGGTGACTCTTAACCACGACTCGCTTGGTGGGCCAAGGTGTTTGTTTGCCTTCGATCAAGTGACTCGACTTTTAGCAATCATTCACGGCGAAAAGGTTTGGTTCAATCATGCTACCCCAAATAATCTGTATCTAAGACGCACTTATTGTTTGATGGATCGTAGGAGCTGAAACTCTCCGTATACATATTCGACGAGATATTTGCCGGGTTGCGAAGCCGAGGCTCACCGATACCACTCAAAGGCTGGTATGAACCCGATGCGCGCATTGACAAGGTCTGTTTTGTTTCTGGGACAGAAGAGGTTTGCCTCATCGAGAATTCTGGGCGAGCTCGTATCTTCTCATTGATTACTCAACAATTCCGGTGGGTGACATACTTATAACTTGTGGAGTTGTACTGAGTGGGGCGTGATGTGTGTTTTCAGCCCTGCTTCGCTGCAGATTAGTTCTGCTATCGTCGACGCTTTTTCTGCTCCCGATGGGTCATGCCTATTTGTCGCAGTGCGCGATCAAGAGGCGCAGCAATCGCGCGAGAAGCTCCTAGCATTTCACTGGGCGTCCTTTGGATCGAAACAAAATGGAATCAGGGTGATCGACCTATTCCCCTCAGACACAACTCGCGTGGCTACTAGGTTCGAAGGTCGAGGGCGAAACCATATCTTGGCCTTTTCGTCTACGACTCGGAGCGTGAGCTCGGTAGTGGTACAGGTTAAACAAAAGGCCACCGAGTTCTCTTTCCACTCAAATCACGACGACGATCAAACTACGACCGCCGAAACCTCCAATAATAGCTTAATTGACTGTCACTTAGAGGTGTGGACACGCTTCCCTGTTGCGCCAGCGGTTTCGCGGTGCACGCTATCCCCTGTCAATCGTCACCCTCGTAAACTCGTCTTTCAATCTCACGCCCCCCTGACCGAGTTGGGCGATTATTTTGCACGAATGATTTCAGGCTTCGAACGATCTACGCAAAAACCGATGGACGGCATTCTTTCTTCAATTTCCGTCTCGACTTCGCCTAATGGTGTAACCAGCCTCAAAAACAGCGTCTCGGAGTTCCTATTTGGAAGTTTCATCGTGGAGTTGCTTTGTCTTATCCCTCTCCAGTGCGTCCAGAGTCCTGCTAGCGCTCCAACGGGGAACTAACAAGTACAATTCATCCGTTAGTCTGGCTATCACACGCGACAATCGATTCATTCCTTTAAAAAACGGCATCTGGGACCCTGCCCACGAAAGGTCCTTGCTTGGGGCCGATGTCCCCGCAATTATCGATGCGTTGAGCCTCGGGTGGTATGAATCGTTGTTCCAATCCTATATGGCAACAAAGGCGAGCACTGTTCGACTAATTATGCTACTCAATCTTCACACTAACCGCAACCGCTTGAGCAGCGGGTACGGGTTGTGAGCTCCATGGGTAAGTCACAAGGATACGTAGTACCACTTTAGATAACATTCTTGTGTGCTTCTCAGGCGAACAGAGCGTCGGTTGGTATCAATAGCCTATATTTTTCGTCTATATATGCTAATCCACGATGTGAACAGGAAAAAGCTATTGCCTGAATCATTTCGCAGACACGTCCTTCGCTGGCTCAGCCATGCGCACAACAGAGGGAGTTTGGCTCTCCTGTACTCCGACTGAGAGCTACCTACTGGTATCCCTCGATTTTGAAGGTATGTTATTATCCTAGGTCTACATGCATATAAGGAGCTTGAACAAATCTTGACCCTCAATTCCTTCATAGGTGTCCATTCGATCGAACGTAGCGCACAGGAAGATGCACTGCTAGTTCTCTTCAATACAGCGATATCCAATCTCGTCAGTCCTGCCCACCCTAGGTCCAGCAATTTTCTAATCTAAATTTAGGTCCTGTTTCGAAACAACTTCGCGCTATCGAGAGACATAGCCGGGCTTTTCACAGTAAGCTTAATACCATCTTTTTCTGGCTCGCTTTCTGGCTCGCGATCAAACTGTCTCTCATTGTGTCATAGAGCTTTCAATCGTCAGCTATGGTCCTGGATCCAAATGCAAATAAGGGACTTTTCAACGTGAGTACTATTTTGCTTTTGCCCGGAGTTATTCTCAAGCTTGAGCTATGGATGGACAGTCGACGTTAGCCATTATCATCAAGGACGTTACGAAATCTGACGCCAGGGACATCGTAAAGGAGTATGGCGTTGAGCTTATAACGTTGTGCGCTTCATTGACCCTTGAGCCTCTAGGTTCTCGCTCAAGTTCCGGCAGATTGTCGAAAAGGAACAGGACCAAAATTTCATTTCCCGTTTACACCGTGGTCGCATTCAAATCATCCCGTGGCCGGTCATCAACTCCCCCGGTTTCTATACCTTGTTCCGCCAGCTCCAGCAAAAGTTAGACCAGCAGCAGTTTACGCACGGTACTGCGGGCGCTTTTCTGCACAATCTCAAAACCTTAATGGCAAAGATTAAGGTCAGAGGATAAATAACCCCGTCGTCTGATCGTTTTAATTCTCACATTACCTAAAATTCCAGGCTCAAGACTGGGGTGCATTAGATCGTAAGTCTAGGAACCTTCTCGAGTGTTATTGTCCTGCTCACCCAAAAATAAATGTAGAGAACCTGGCTGCACATCGTGCCCAGCAGCTGTTAGAGCGGCTTCCACGTGCGCTATGTAATGGTTGCACCGAAGAGGGTCCACTGAAGGTAAGTTTGAAACTCATTCAAGCATTGTCGTAAGCTTAGTACTTGGGATTAGAATATGGATACCGACGAAGAGCTTGACTCAAACGACGAAGATATCTCCTTCTTTGTATCCGAGTTCACCGGAGGGACCAGCTCTGAGAATGACGCGGCTGTTGAGCTCTCGTTACAAGCCCTTATCAAGCTTTCCAGTTCCACCGCCGGCCCCAGGCAGCACGTTCAGGATGGGGCGTACGTCGAAGCTATTCAGGATCTGCTCTACCAGAGTCTCGACCGACGTATAGACCAGGTTCGAAACTGGACTACTACCAACGTTGCACGTTTTCCATCGAGCAATCAGGACATCCGCAACTTGTTCGGAAAAATCAACAGTGCTGCACTCGCAATGCGGGCGGCGGTTAGAATCTGCTCCGCGACGTGCTCAGAGTGCCAGCTGCATTGTCTGCGGCCATATAGACATGCAGATGAGGGACACCATTGTGGAACCGACCATAGATGTATTTTTGATTGTGCCATCGTAGAAGAGCACTCCGAGAAAGAACCTTGCGGCTTGCCGTAAGTATTTGATTTTGGTTGTGTAGAGCCTAGGCTAAACTAGCCCTTCGTTACTGTTTTTGACAGAGCGGGACACTCAGGCCCACACATGTAAGAGCAATATTTCTCATAGACTTATGTGTGCGCTCATACCTGTTTGTGATAGGTGTGATGTGAAGGCGCATTCGTGCGGAAATGACTGCCGCTTAAGCAAAATGGGCGGTTGTGCGCGATCCTGCATCAAAGTGAGACATATTTTCGCGCATGTAACTTAACAAATCCGTACGAACTGACACATGTAGCCTCCATTCCACGAAGGAGAACACTTGTGTTCGGCGCGCTCCCATCTTTGCGGAAAGGTAAGCGTAGCTCCTATAAAAAATACAATGTCTTCTAATAAATGAATGGCCCAGCGTTGTGACCTTCAAAGCGCTGGCCAGCGTGGCGCATACAGCTGCCCTGGCACGTGCAACAAGGCATGGTATGTGGCTGTGTTAATTAATATGAAGCCAGACTGACCACTGTGAAAGGGACGAGCCACACACTCAGCATGCATGCGACAATTCTCGAGCTTGCCCCATCGAGTGTATGCTGTGCCGACGATTGTGCTGCGACACCGACCACTTCCATGGGCTTGACTCTACCGCCGTTCATCTCTGTGGTCAAGAGCATAGCTGTGTTCATCTGTGTGAAGCCGAGGGTATCTGCCAGGTTGGTTTAACCCTTTGCTAGCGTATTCCCACTAGCTCAATCGTGTATCAGATTGAGACTCGACCGTCTGCCATTCAAGAGCAGTTCTCCGGGATGCACGAAGCGTTTCAGTACACAAAGTACTCGCAAGTCGATCGGCGGCTCTCTTGTGTGGTGCCTATCCCACCGGGCGAACTGGCTCATACTGGATCCCATACTCATAGCACGGAGGACGACGTGTTCCACTTTTGCGACACTCGGTGTCCAAACTGCGAGTATCTATGCACCCTACCACTTGGTAAGTTCTATTGAGTATCGGTACAAATACCCCCGTAACGTGTATCAATATTCAGGACATACACAACAACTACATGAGACAAGTCACGGATCGATGACGGCTACGAAGTGGGTGGTGGAAGGAAGCGATGCAAACCCGGTATACGAGCTGCAGGGACGCAAGTTTGGGTCAGGCGACGAAGGTGCTCCCATGCTATGCTCCCTCGTGTGCGCCGCTCAAGGAAGGCATGCTCACATCGACTATTGTCGTGACCCTGACAACTGCGACGAACCGGAGTGTGAACACATCGGCGAGCGCATGCACCCTGAACCAAGTCGTCCAAAAGACTGGATATCGCATGGTCTTTCGTGGGCACGTAGCGGTGAGTCTGAATCTTTGCTCTAGATCCTCTTAACTGATTTTGTGCTACTCAGGATTTAAAGGTAGGATTATAACCCGCGTGTCGGTGCTTGACTTTTAATATGCCGTCATTTACCACACTAGATCCTTACTCTCAAGAAGAGCAGCTGGAATTCTCCAAGTGGTAAGCCAACTGACCATAGACTGAAAATATGCTCATTAAACATAATCGTTGGCTCCAGCGATGTTCTTTGCGCCGGTAGGTTCACTATTGGTATTCCTAAGGTGGTATTCACTGTCACATCTTTAGGGCCCGAACACGAAGCGACTGCTACAGCCGCCGCAAACCCATCGTACTGTACGCTTCCCATCTTCCACCCTCCTCAAGCTCAGCGACCTGCTCCGGCAATTGGTCACGTTTCGCTGGATGGACACTTGTTCAATTGCCAGAACCCAGCTCGACTCCACCAGGCATACCACATGTGAGAATGCATCGACTGATACCCGAATTCAGAACTGACCAAGCGCGACTAATAGCATATTCGTAATCGATAGGTAAGGAAAATACCTTCATGTAGTCATAGCCTTGCTCATGCATGTTGCCTATAGCTCTGGTTCGATGACCTATGACGATCGGCAGCCATTGCCCAACACCCCAATTAGCGCTCGATTGATTGGCAGTTGCAACAACCGATACGGTGCTGTTCTGTCCGCGCTGTACAGCTTCTGGCTCTCGCGAGAATCGGCCACTACATCGTCAAGTACTCAAGCAAGGCAGGACGCATACTCGGTTATCACATTTGACCACGCCTCCACGGTAAGTTATGTTTCCCATTCATCCTTTACCCCTAAGCTCAACTAGATATCCTTCAACCTAGACACGGGTAGCAAATGATTTTACGAGCACCACCAATCAACTCATCAACCAGCTTATCCCACAACTCGGGGCGGGGGGCACTGATTTCCATCGTGCGCTACTCCAAGCCCAATCCTTGATCGAGACACATTGGAGTAGTGATAGGTCCGTATATACAATATGCCGTTAGACACAGGGCGACCAGGCTTATGAAACACATTTGCGTATCGTGTAGAGCCCCGGTAATTGTATTCCTATCCGACGGAGAATGTAACATTGGCGACAATCCTGTGTACGATCTTTGCAGGACGTGCGTTCGACTTGGGTTAGTCCGGGTTTAGACTTAAACTCACGCGTTTGCTGACTTTATTCTCATCCAGCAAAGCGCTAGCTTTTTACTCGGTCTCGTTTGGCTCCGACGCCTACTCGGCATCCCTCCGGCAAATGGCCAACATTGCACATGAGGTTTACGCATCAGCTCCTCAGGACGTTCTTAGCGCCGCACGTGGAAACCCTTGCGCATATACGAACGCAATCGACTCGGTATTACTTTTTTTACACTTTACCATGATGTTCAAGTCGCTAAATGAATAATTTAGATCCAATTGGCGGACACGTTTTTGGGTATTGCCAACTCTTTGCAGAAGCCTAGGGCGTCTTTGATAGGAGATAGTGGAGGACGGTGAGATTCAAATGATATGACACTGGGGGACAGGCTAACAATTCATTCACCTTTTTGCAGGCGAGCGATCTTTTAACTGATTGGGGTTCTGTTTCTTGTGGTCATGCCGATGAAATAAGCAATGCTGAATACTCTCAATGAAAATATTATCGTCGCATGAAGTGGTTCTCGGTTGTGTCTCATCAACGCATGGCTAGCTCCTGTAAGGCCCGGAAGGCCTGTATGTTTGTGATCACGCTCGGTGAGTCGTAAACCTCGGATACGCTTCCGCGGTGAGCACTTGGTCAAGACCTATGCCGGCGCGAATACTAGAGTGCAAAGATATGGGCAGGAATTTCACTATTCATGCCGGTAGCTTTTGTGAGCAGCCAGTCACGTACTGAGCTGAACACCATTGTCCGCGCCTCGTTTGGCACACCCTGTCAATCAC
The DNA here is from genome assembly GCA_019616345.1 of Ceratobasidium sp. 395. Classification (NCBI taxonomy): domain Eukaryota; kingdom Fungi; phylum Basidiomycota; class Agaricomycetes; order Cantharellales; family Ceratobasidiaceae; genus Ceratobasidium; species Ceratobasidium sp. 395. The sequence continues at coordinate 8,915 of WSTH01000154.1, read as the reverse complement.
CTTAGTCGCCGACAGGGTTGAGGGATGCAAGCGCCGAGACACGGCGCGATTGTAGCCGGATCTTCAAGCCGCGAGTGCGACTCACGGGTCGGGGGATCTGCCTAAACGGGCCAATCAGGTGTGCTGAGGGGATGGCGGGTGGAGAGAAAAAAAATACGCGACGTCGGGCGCTGACGCAATGTGATCGTGGTCAAATCGAACGCGTTGCCACGTGTGCCACGTGTGCCACGTGACCCAATGTGGCGCTCCGGCGTTTTCCGGTCTGCTCAGTGGCGCACGTGTATTTCGCCGGCTCCACTCCCTGCACTCACTGTTAACGATCAGCGCGCCGAGATCTGATCGACGCTGGTGGGTCACCGGACGAGGAACGAGCTTGACAGCCGGTTCCGAGCAGGGAAGCGCTCGGCGGGAAGGGCGTTCGATGTAGAGCCGGAGGTTCGCCGGGCGCTGACACGTCCGCGCTAAATACCTGGCACATCTCCATGTAAGGATATTCCCCTTGTTGAAAGCCTATACTCCGGTAAACTGTGTACACTCTTTCTTTGGGGTGGCACGCAGAAACACGCTATTGGGTGGCCACTATCATACGTAAGAAGCCCGTCAAGATAGCACGAGCACGGTATTGATTCGGCAGAGAGATAGCAATATCGATTGCAGGGCTGACTCGTTGTGGAAGAGTCGAGCCAACACGGACCATGAAATGTCATGCACTTGAGCCAGGTATAGTCGGACGCCCCTGGGCGCTTGTGCTCAGGCCTAGACGCCTGTGTATCTGCGCAAGCTCTGGACCTCCAGCACCCAGGCCACCGACCCAGCCAAGCCAAAAATGGAGCTGAATGTGCTCAGAAATCCGGACTAACCCATCCCCTTCCCCACCTCATGTCTGACGCCCGTTTTCCGGGACCCTTGGCGCTTGCTGTCTGACATTAGCTGTCACATCACCTCGAGGTAATCTACTACCGCGTACCCGATCAACAAATAATCATGTGGTTCTTCGAGTTTATCCCCAATCACTTGGGAGGATGTGCAGGGTATATCATAGCCGTATCCTCGCGGGTGTCTTCTCAATAGACGTCAAGTATCCGCTCCTCGTCTGTTCTTTGCGCGATTCAAACTATGCGCGGCTCATATTCTAACTCCTCCAACTCATTCGCTAAGTCTCGGCCGCAAGGCCAAGTGCTTGGCGACCGATCGTAAGTGGAGGCGAAGGTTACTTTGTGACTTTGTTGTGCTAAACCAAATGCGCAGAGCACGAATGTCTTCTGATACGATGCAGCTAAATCGAACTAGACTGACAACAAACTCCCGTCATGGCAACACAACTCGGATGAATTCTACCATTTCTACAGGTGATAAATTTGAGAGTGTGGACGATAGCAATACCGAGATGGCCGATGCACAACCTACGTTTAAAGAGCCAGGAGAGGAGGAGGGCACTCCCGATTGGAACATACTTAGGCGGGTTCCGAATCTGTTTCGCTTACTGGACTTGGTCGATGAACGTGGGTCTGGTGGGATTGGTGAGTATACCGTTTCTCCGACGTACCGAGAGACTAATTGTTTGCATGTAACCTAGTTGAGAAGATGGTAATCGACCAGACTTCTCTGCACCACCTGCTCAATACCGTCCAACCGGGATCGTATGATTCCGTCTCGAAAATCAACTTCAAATCACTGGACGAGGTATGAAACTACTTGTGCCCCAGTATGAATAATCAACCTACTGCTTGCGTTCGATATAGCTATCTATTCAAGCAACAGGACTCTACGGCATTCGCTCAGAGATTGTCAAATATTTGAAAAATGCTAGGTATCTAAGCGATGACGCGTGAGTAGCAGCACATTTCTAGGCTCTATACGGGTCAATGAGAATGACTGGAACCAGGGCCACATTTCTGTCAGGTGGGGGAGATTCTACGGTCACATCTCCACCTGAACTACGTCCAGGCTTGTACCTGGTTTTGCGACCCGACGGCGGGTTGCAAGGAATAAGTTCCAAGCAAGCATACATCGTCTATTGGCCGGAAGAATCCACGTGGGATGACCGGGCTGCGTCTTCCTCTGTGCGACGCAATCGTGTAACCTTTATGAGGTGTGTAAACTATCTCGTGCACGGTATTGTATACTTAATTATAATCTGATTGTGTGTAGGTATTTGACTAAATTGACGGAGCAAATCGTGGCACTTGTTTCTCCTAACCAAGCTAACAACTTTATCTGGGATACTGGTGCACGAAACAAGGACCTCCCTGCAGACCAGATGGAAGCCGACGACGAATCTCGACTGTTCTCATTTGAAGTATCCAAATCACTCGAGCAGGGGGAAGATGCTATAGGACACGTGGGATTTACTGTGCGTAATACCTAATTCGTATCTTCGGTCTACCGGGTTTATGGGGAAATAGGTTCAGGTCGAGCCAAGGCACCTGCCAAAAAATATAGGATCTAATGATATTCGATTCGTACCAGGAGAACAGAGGACCGGATTGCTAGTCTCAGTCAACGAGCCTTCCCAGGCAATCACGAGGCCGTTCCATAACGAGGTTATCACGCAGATGAATCTAGAGAACACGATCAAGTAGGTGCCACTAATGTTTTCTTCCGTGGGCCAATTCACCGATTCTATCATCATGCACGTAGGTCGGACATGCCACAGATTCAGCTCGGGAATTTAAAGCACGACGATCTCATGCACCTAGCTAAACTTGGTCTACGCAAAAAATTCCCAATACCATTCCAGAATTTTGAGCGCTGTATCCGCGACGATAAGGCTGCTTGCTCCGAATCTGAACGATTGGATATCATGATGATCAATGAGTCTATGAAAATAGATACGCCCGCGGTTTGGCGAGAAATTCAGCATATAATCCGGAGGCTTTACGATGGACTGTATCCGTGAGTTTTAGCCGAATCTTTGATACCCAACCTCCTAATTGATATCTGGGTTGGATAGGTCGCTCCATGTTACTATGGACATGTCTCATGCAGCCGAGAGTAGCGGTACGGCAAATCTCCTTATGTTTAAGTTTCGATTGATATAATTTCGAGTAGCCTCACTTTATGCCCGTTTTTTGGGCCTGAGCGAAGTCGAGAACCATATCAAGCAGAAAGAGAAGCTCCAGCGCGTCGGGGATACACAGTTCAAAGCTCTCAAAACCAAATGGCTATTGATCCGAGACTTTCTTACGGCCGATCCCGTTCCAACCGAATCTCAACAAACTGAATTCGTAAACAATATTCTTCGCGGAGCTCAAGAGGCCTCTGGTTCAAAAGTGGCCGAAGAGAAATCAGCTGGCAATACGGCGACTTGGCTCTTGAGCTTTGTTTTTAGTGAAAGCTCTAGCCAAGTTACCAAGCCAAGACTGAGCGGCGCTTCCAAATCCCTGTCGGACCCGGCGTTTGTTGCACTGCTTCGACCTCTGCAGGAGTCATTTCCGGTGCTTGAGGAAATCACAAAGCAAATTTACAATAGCCTTCAGTCGAATTTACTGGCTCTGGAGGGGAGGCTTTTGCAGAATTCTTTCGACAAGGTGATATCTGATGAACGACAATGTCGGCTCGTCACCGCAAACCAAGCTCGTAGCATCAGCTCTCAAGAAAAGAAAGATGAAGCGTTTCGCACCTTAATCCACGAACTAAAGAGCGCAATGGCTACAAATGCCCCGTGAGTAAGATTGCGTGTCAAATGTTTTATCATTAAGTTTCTACTTTACGCAGACACACTATCCGGGTTGAATCCCTAGAAAAAGCTACACGCAGTTTTGCCGGTATTAACTATTCTTGTCTTCCTATTTCAACGTACTAATGGCACACATACGCGTTCCTTCTTGCACAGCTCAGTATCGGTGGAGTGGCACACACGTGATTGCCCGGGGTCCTCAAACTCGTCATTCGATTTATCCCCTGGATCTTACGGAACAGGATAGTCATCTATGCCGGACAAACGAGGAACATGTACCTACTCCGAAACTGGAGACTCGACACAAATTTGAATTTACGCTAACTAACAACCGGAACATCGAGTAAGCATATAATTGCGCTGTGTTGTGTATACATTTTGCTTAGAATGATCATATTTAGGCTTCTTCAGCTCGTCCGCGACAAGTGTCTTGCAGTGATATCCGAGCACGGCAGATCCCATATATACATCGAGGATAGCCTGGGCCTAGATCAATCGATTAATAGAAAACCTGGAAAAATAACTCTAAATCATGATTCACTTGGTGGGCCAAGGTGCTTATTTGCATTCGATCAAGCGACCCGACTCTTGGCCATTATCCACGGCGAGAAGGTTAGTTTAGTCATGGCTCCTAGGTAGCATAAAGCAGAAACGCTCACTGCTTGGTGCGCTGTAGGAGCTGAAACTCTCTGTTTACGTGTTTGACGAAATGTTTACTGGATTGCGAAGCCGAGGTTCGGCAATACCACTCAAAGGTTGGTATGATGCCGGTGTACGAATTGACAATGTCTCCTTTGTTTCTGGAACGGAAGAGGTCTGCCTCGTTGAGAACTCCGGGCGAGCACGTATATTTTCACTTATTACCCAACAGTTTCGGTACGTAATATACTGATAACCGGTTAGATCTATGCTGACTAAAGTTTGATGTATATTACTAGTCCGGCTTCGCTGCAGATCAATTCTTCTATCATCGACGCTATTCCCGCACCAGATGGCTCATGTTTATTCGTCGTCGTGCGCGACCAGGAGGCGAAGCGACCGTGTGATAAACTTTTGGCCTTTCACTGGGCGTCCTTCGGATCGAAACAAACTGGGATCCATGTGGCTGATTTATCTCCCTCGAACACGATCCGTGTGGCTACGAGACTTGAAGGCCGAGGGAGAAACTATGTTTTAACCTTCTCGCCTGAGACATGGAGCGTGGCTTCGGTGGCCGTACAGGTTAAACAGAAGGCTACCGAGTTCTCCTTCCGTTCAAATCACGATAGCATTCAAACTGCGACCGCTGAAACATCCAACAACAGCCTGATCGACTGTCATTTGGAGGTGTGGACGCGATTTCCTGTTGTGCCGGCGGTTTCACGGTGTACACTTTCCCCTGTCCATCGCCGGCCCCGTAAACTCATTTTTCAGTCCTCCACCCCTCTGGCTGAGTTGGCTGGCTACTTTTTGCGGATGATCTCAGGGTTTGAGCGATCCGTACAGAAGCCGATGAATGATGCTCTTTCCTCAATTTCCGTCTCTGTCTCGTCCAACGGCGCGGCTAGCCTCAACAACGGTATTTCGGAGTTTCTGTTTGGAAGCTTCATTGTTGAGCTACTTTGTCTTATTCCCCTGCAGTACGTCCTAACTCATGTCCAGGCTGAAGCCTCATATTAATATTAACGCCCATCATCAGCCTCGCTATCACACGCGATAATAGGTTTATTCCTCTGAAAGACGGCGTCTGGGACCCTGCCTACGAGAAATCTTTACTGGGCGCTGATGTTCCTGCGATCATTGATACGCTGAGTCTTGGATGGTATGAGTCGTTGTTCCAGTCCTATATGGCAACAAAGGCAAGCATCAGTCAACAAGCCATCCTATTCTGTCTTCATACTAACAAGAAGTGTTTGAGCAGCCCGTGCGGGTGGTTAGTTCTATGGGTAAGTTACGGGTATAAAGTCTTATCCTAAGTACATCAGCAAAAGACCCTATTGGTACATACCGGTATATACCAGGTATGTACCTCCATACCTTCAAATCCTACTCCCCCCCTTACATAGCACTATATATCTGGTACATACCAGGTGGATTACTGTATAGCACCTATGTAGCATCTATATACCTTTCTCATCAAAATGTATAGCATACACACAGCATACACACAGCGCATATACACCACTTAAAAACCAGGTTTATACCGGGTATGTATCTGGTGTGTATCTGGTATGTATCTGGTATATACCTGCTATGAACCGGGTATCTGCCTGATTTGTACTAGTATATATGTACTCTGGGAAGGTGTACACCTGATTTATAGCAAGTATGTGTTTGCCCGGGGTGGTTTATACTTGGTGTAAACCAGTGTGTATCTGCCCGGGGTGGTATGTACATGCTATACATTGGGTTATACACAGCTCAAACACTGCTATGCTACATCCACACCAGCCAGCCAGGCTTAGAATCACGCGGAAATAGCGCATATATGCGCTGGATGATTTGGATGTGGCACGTGTAACAGTTTTATTATGGCGTAATGGCCGATACTATATGTATATACATCAATGCTATATGTATTTACAGTACATTGCAGCCGCAACGGACGGCCTACACGGCGGGCTCTGAGCGAGGGAGGGTGCGCCCTGTGCATTGCTTGATGCAAGGCCACAAGCGGCGAGTGGCAAACACAGCCGTGACAAGGTACGCGGCGACGTGGTGGTGTGAGTCAGCAAGTAGTGGCTGGTAGTGACGGGTGGTGGGTCAAAAGTCAGCTACGGGTACCGGACATAAGGATTGAGACACAAACATAGGCGCGTGTGGTGGCTGTTATCGTACAGTAGTGTTGAGCAAGGTAGGAGTAATCCTAGTGCGGAAGTGGAAGCCACACTCCCGGCGGGCAATTAGTGTTTGTGCACACGGAAATCCTTCAGTGTGACGCGACCACGGTGGAAGCGGGTGCGTGCGATCGTGCAAGTGTGTCAATATGGTGGTTGAGTGGTGCGCGGGCACGTTACTCACCGTTCGAGGAAGTGGCCGCGATTCTTTCCGTCGAGTTCTTTTGACCAATCGATGCGCAGTAGATGCTCACTAGTGGGCGTCTTACTGTCACGGCACGAGTGCCTATTCGTTACGGTGCTTTGAGGCACTACACAGGCGAGCAAGCAGCTACGGTGGACGTGACTCGATCATAGTACAGCGATCCAAAAATCGATGGCGCGAGGTAACCGGCGCAGGCGAAAGTTAATTAGCAGTGGTTTCGGGTAACGTGAGTACTCGCCCGCTTTCCTATCCGTACAATCGAGTAATCCAAGGCGAATAAGCGACAGCGGCAAAGGTAAGTGTAACTGGATACCGTTGGTCGGGAGTGACGATTTTTGCAGTTCGTGGGGTCGTTGAGGTGGGGTTGTAGTGTTGAAAAAGCCATGACAACGGTTGCCATGAACTTTGCGTGGCGCATCACGTGCTACTACAGCCTGATTCGGCACCTGTCAACTCAACAATCTGTTCGTAACCACGACCCTCCCGTCCGCTCTCGTTCTCATTATCAGCTCGACTTCCCCTCTCAATGTCGGTGTGATTGCCACCAGACAAGACGTTGTCAGTCGCCTAGGTACGCACACCTCCAGTTTTCTGCGCATGTGCCAAGGAGGTGCGAGTTTCATGCTGCGCTTATACTTTTATTCGTGTTCGTCCCCTTCTAACTCGTCCCCCTTTAGTTCGAACATTGCCTCAGCTCCCATCCTGCCTGGTATGTTAACGTCCCACGCTTGTCCCGTTACCCGCTGACTTTACTTTCTGTTATCGACACCCGTCGTCGCGCTCCTTCCGCCCAGCCTGCCAGTCTCGGAGCAAAGGTGTATGGTGAGTACCTTACTGGACCAACGTTTGCTACCAATACCAACTCACCCGGCTTATTTTCCACACCCTCTCCGCTTGCTATGTCCTTGCCGCCTTGTGTGCGCGCTGCTCGCCCAACGAATGTGGATTGGCCGTTTGGCCACAACCCCGACACCCGTTGGGCGCTCCGCTCGCCATGCACTATGTGTGGCAACGACGACCAGTAAAATGGAGCCACTAAGCATGCGCCAGACGGGTTAGTGACACGTGCAGACTACTTGACGCTTAACGCTAACGTGTCTTATGTTTGCCCCGCCCCAGCTCACATGCTCCAACGTGATGCGATCTCCAGGCTTGTCCACTACGGTCAGTGCAGCACTTCCGTTGCTTGTGGTACGCTGCTCATGGCTGCCCTCCCTACTGCAAACCTAGCTTAGCGCCGGCCATGCCTCATACTGTGTTTAACTAACGCCAGTCCCAATACGTCAGAAGTGTCCGAAGAAGGAGTTGGCACTTGGGTATACGGGAAGCTCCTTGCCCGCCACGTGAAACTACTACAGCCGCAACGCTCCATGTGGCGACCACCTTCTCTCGCTCAGAGCCCACCGTGTAGGCCGTCCGTTGCGGCTGCAATGTACTGTAAATACATATAGCATTGATGTATATACATATAGTATCGGCCATTACGCCATAATAAAACTGTTACACGTGCCACATCCAAATCATCCAGCGCATATATGCGCTATTTCCGCGTGATTCTAAGCCTGGCTGGCTGGTGTGGATGTAGCATAGCAGTGTTTGAGCTGTGTATAACCCAATGTATAGCATGTACATACCACCCCGGGCAGATACACACTGGTTTACACCAAGTATAAACCACCCCGGGCAAACACATACTTGCTATAAATCAGGTGTACACCTTCCCAGAGTACATATATACTAGTACAAATCAGGCAGATACCCGGTTCATAGCAGGTATATACCAGATACATACCAGATACACACCAGATACATACCCGGTATAAACCTGGTTTTTAAGTGGTGTATATGCGCTGTGTGTATGCTGTGTGTATGCTATACATTTTGATGAGAAAGGTATATAGATGCTACATAGGTGCTATACAGTAATCCACCTGGTATGTACCAGATATATAGTGCTATGTAAGGGGGGGAGTAGGATTTGAAGGTATGGAGGTACATACCTGGTATATACCGGTATGTACCAATAGGGTCTTTTGCTGATGTAACACCTTCATGGTTTTATTCTAGGGGAACAGAGTGTTGGTTAGTAGAGTTGGTTTGGCGTCTGCAAAAGGGTTTTTTCTCACCGAGGACCGAGTCTGTGGTGAGTGCTCGCTTAACTCGCGGAGCGCTCGGTGAGTGCGTGCCTCTTTCTCACGGATCCCCCTCTAGCCCA
>WSTH01000153.1:0-36628 GCA_019616345.1 Ceratobasidium sp. 395 | reverse complement strand
CCTCATATCCATACTCCACACCTCGCCAACTCCCTCTCCAACCACTATGCTTTCTTGTCTGGTGCTGGTAGACACGAGGAGGCTCTGCCCCATATGGAAGAGGCAATTGCGTTGTACCGTCAGCTTGTGGCTGATCGACCGGCGGCTTACACTCAGGACCTGGCTACTGGGTTAAGCAACTATGCTGCGGGTTTGTCTCATCTGAATCGTCGAGTTGAGGCGCTGCCAGTGATGCGAGAGTCCATCGAGCTCCTTCGTGCCCTTTACACCGAACGTCCTGCGGCATACCTCTCCGACCTTGCTATTGCGCTCTTCAATATGAGCAGCCATCTCAACCTCCTTCATCAGTACGTAGAAGCATTGGAGATTACTTTGGAGGCGGTAGAACTCTACAAGCAATTGGAAGAGCGTCATCCCGAAATGCATAGCTTCTCGCTCGCTAATCTTTACAGCCGACTTCACCAGAACTACATCGAGCTCGACCAGGAGGAGGACGCGTTTGCGGCAATCCTTGAAGCCGTTCGATACTACCGAGAGACCAAACACAGTGGAAGCACGGGCATCGACCACCAAGTCACTTTGGCCATTGCGCTCAACTCATTGTCGAACTCTTATGCCAAGATGGGACTCGAAGAAGAGTGTCTCCATCCGGCGACAGAGGCCGTGGAGATTCTGCGCATGGCGTCGAGTGGCGATCTCGACAATATCAGCACCCGCCACGCCTTTGGGCAAGGTCTTCTTGGACTTGTCCGCCATCTCAACCGGGCGGGCAAACCAAGCGAAGCATACGTCTACGCTACAGAAGCTGTCGATCTTTATCGCGACCTGGCCACCGTTTTACCGACTGAACATACAGACGACCTCGCCGACGCCTATACTCGACTCGCTCATTGCTTGACCGAGCTTGGCCGTTCAGACGAGGCTCTGGCCGCCGGTATCGAGCAGCTTTCGTTGTACCGAGACCTTGCGGCAGAGCGACCCGACGAGTTTAGCTCTAAACTTCTAGAGGCATATGTGACGTTGATCAAGTGCTTTATCGATTCGGGCGAACAGGGAATGGTGATGGAGCTGACGAGCGAAATGATGGGGGTATATAGACAAGTCATGCAAACTAACCCGGGATCTCTCGACAGCAGGCTTGCGCAGTTGTACGGCCAACTTGCTGGTGCTGCCGAGCGTGGTGGGATTCCTGGCATGGGTATGGGCATGGGTGTATGCGCTTGATTGTATGATATGTGAATTAGCTAGTATGCTGTTGTTTGATGGATGTGTTTGCGTTGATTTCTTGAAATTCTTACTGTATTTTTGATTGTGTTTCATATGCTACATGCGCCATTGTATTTATTCGTTCCGATGGTTTGCTATATAGTCGCCATAAATTTAAGATCTCGATCTTGGAGCGGTCAAGGTAAACAGGTATTTGCCTTGATTTTGAAGGAACCATTCGGGATTTTGGGCATGGCTTGGGCAAAACCATCACCCAACATTTCAGTGACCCAACTCCACCAGAGATCAAAGTATTCCAGTACCCATTTCCTCTGTTATGCACTTGAACAGTTCGGTATGCCGAACCTATTTTTAGGACAAAAGGCGATTCGTATAGACTTAACAGATGAGTAGAAAGAACATATATTATTCAAGGGCCAGATATCGCCCGCGGTAATGAGGCAACGCCCGGCGTCTATTCATAGTTTCCATCAAAACGACCACCAGCACCTTAGACAAAGGATACAGCACTACGAGCGTCCTACTTAGCTTGGAGTGTCTTCGAAATCACGAGTATCCTCTTTAATCTGGCCGAGTTCCACTTTCGCCATCCACGTCGGTGTCAATATGGCATCAACCTCATTTGCCCCGCAGTTGGACGACTCGAGCGCCACACCTATCACATCAGATACAGTAGACACTGCTATTAAGCTATCCCATTCTTCGTCGCCTCGGCGGCTCCTCAAGAGTACATCCGCAGCTGTGAAGATAATTGGAACCGCTATTGGTATACCGGGTGTATCCGAAGTAGGGGAGAAGGTGGGGCGCTTGATTCAGGTGAGACCGTCAATACTGTTTGAAAACCTTGCTTACGCTATATTCAGCAAACCTCGAACGGGCACCATGCGGAGATCGTCGACCTAGGCGCCCACTTACAAGGCATGCTTCATATCGCCGATCCAAATCGTTCGCTCTTGGAACGTCAGCTGGCAGAGTCGTCCCGGTAGGCTATCTTCATCGCTAAGAAGATAGGAAGGCTAATCGGGTTGGTCACCTGTAGCTACCTTGAGTCTATGCGTCGCCAAGTTGACGAGATGCAACGTGGTAACCGGCCGCCCAGCGCGGTTCGAGCTCGCGAGCTGACAGAAGAGGTCGAGAGACTGTCAAAACAAACCGACCGCTTGGCAGATAGACAGATTGTGAGCCTATCCACGGAAAGAGTGGATATTTCAGCTAAACATATCCTGTAGCTGATGCATCTACGGATGCAAGACCTAGCCGCTCAGGTACCTCCTTATTGTGAAGTTTATCACCATATACGATGACATTAGCGTAACAACTTCTTGATTCTCAGGCTCGACATCTTGATATGAGCAGTCAGATTGAGTCCATAGTCGAAACGACATCTCAGACACAGAAGCTCCTTATACCAGTTATGCATGCTCCGGCTCCAGAGCCGGACGACTTTCCTGAAGACAAGGTATGCGCTCCGCGCTTACAACACCGCAAGGTTCTCATATCAACATTTTTGTTACAGGTTTTAGCAATTGACTTAGACTCGATCGAGTGTCAGGAGGTAGAGCTAAGCTACATGGCGACGAAAAAAGAGTTCGATTTTATATGCAGTTGTCCTACATGCGCGCCGACGCATTCGGATAACATAGCTTTTCGGGTTACCTGCACTACCGGGTTGCTAAACGGCGTGCGAGTGATGCGCAAGTCGTACAACTCTCCAGACCGGGCAATCGCCACTCAGGTACGTGGCAGAACTCACGCTGGAATCACATTGACTTGACTTCGTATCAGCTTGCCAAGAGAGATCTTGTTTCGCTCTCCAAGTACACGTAGGTTGAGGTACATTGTGACTTTACATTCGTGCTCATTGCGTATGCCGCGTGCACCCTTTAGCCATCCTAACTGTGCCTCTCTAAAAGGCGTAGCGAGAGATATGCACGGTCAGATTCGAGAGATCATTGTGACAACAGGTGAGCAAGGCGCATGCAAGACGTGTTGACTTATATGCTTCGACATTAGAGCCAATGGCGCAGAAAGAGTTTCTAGAAAGTGTGAAGAACCCCGCAGCAGTTGCACGCTATGTAAGTACAACCCAACATGCGCAAGCTGTAACCTACCGGGAACAATTAATATAGATGAAAGGAATGCGGGTAAGCTCAAGCGCCTCGGTTTCAGCTACAGTGCGAGTTGTACGGTTGATCGGCAGGAACTCCACGAACTAGAAAAGATGAGTAACTGGAGTATTGTAAGCACCCCACCGATTACGTTTCAGTGGTTGAAACCAAGGAGATACGAGGCAGTGGTGGATGGGAGGTGGAGTGCAAATACGGGTTAACTACAACGGTCAAGTCACAGCAATCCCTGCTGCGGATGGGCTCAAATCAGTCTGGGATGTAGGTGTTATAAGAAACATGCGAAAGCTCGCTGATGCTTGCGCATTATAGTGGTTCAATCCGCAGAACACTAAAAGGAGTCCGGCAGCAGAAGACATTCTAAAAATATTCTACAATCAATTCGGGCGATGTCAGTATCGGCAGAATCCGTCAGGATTGGGCCGTTTCATCGACGGCGTTTCGCAACTTTGGCCACGCTTCACACCACTTGATGTTCTTAAAGTGGCGGTAGGTGCGACAATAACACCGCCTTTGTCACTCAGGGGCTTCGCTACATTTGGACGGCCTTCAACCACGTTCTCCGCTGGGGGTATTGTGATAAAGGAGAGCAAACGTTGTGTAAGGGTGCTTGAAAAGCGATCTCGACAAGCTATAGTAAGTCGGATACTCTTGTTGCGGCAGTGGTAGATAATTACACTATTCTGCAGCCTACCTACTTCCGTGAGCCTTCTATACTCATAGATACTCATTCGCATATCGACGGTTGGCATACGTATGTATATTGTTTGTTTGTCGGCCCTGCAACTCATGGTTGTTTGAAGCTTTACAGTCCCGCGATCCGGTGGTTTTGTGACATGGCGGGAACATCTCAAACCTGAACCTTGGGAGGTATTCCGCACGAAAGCTAAACGGATATCCCAATCTCATAGCATTGATTTGCATCGGATATGTTAAGGTGAGCATTTGTGTGCATGAAAACCTGATACACTTGACACAAAACTGGCTGGTTGTTGAAGTTACCTGGTTGAATCTCCGTGTGACGATCGAATATCGTTGCATTGAATGTTACGTTAAGTTAACCGAATTACGGTGCTACATCAACAAAGCCCACTGCGATAGTCAGTCCCACGGGTGAACATCTTCCCGCTACAGCTGATGTCTTTCGACTATAGAGTGCTGCAGCGCCGACTTCTGTATGGCAGACCAGGCTCCCCCTTTGTATTTTCATCGCCGCCCGGCATCAATAGACTGTCCTCGAGAGTTCTGGGGCTTCTTCAGTACATCCAGTAATCCTTATGAACAGTGTCCTGGGTTTCCACCAGGGACGAGCCGTATAATCAGCTATAGGATGTGAGTGGTGAATAATCGAGTTAGGCGAACAAAGCTGAACACATCCAGTAGTGCTTATTTCTTTCGTACTATGAGCGAGGACTATAGCTATCGCTATGAAAAGGAGGTAAACGATGGGCTGAAAACTATGCCTGGATCGTTTAACAACTAGCAGTTTGCAATTTGTCCTGTTAGCTAGTGTTTTTAGTGTTAAAATGTAAGCGTCACATCCTGGTAGATTAGCTCTGCACTAGAGGATATTACCTTTATAGCTGAGGGAGTGCTTATACGCTCATTCTGGTCGGCTAAACTCCAATAGAGGTGTCAGTTCGACTGCATCGCTAGATCAATAGGCGTCAAATCAGGCGATTGAACGCACTTGAATAAAAATGCTGAGACCGTAGCCACTTGAGACCAGCCCACATAGACTTACGACAACCAGCTATGTTGGACTTGGGGCCTTTGATCGAAAAGGACAAAGTGAGCGACCCGAAGTACATCCTTCTGGCAGCCATAAAGACACTCGGTTACTAGTTTATCAGATCTCGGTTTGACTGTTGTTGGCTGCGAGCGCGACGCGCACCTGAAAAGAAAACCATTGCGCGGTCATTCAGCGGTAGTAAGCATTTGCGTTTGCGACTCTAGATGGTCAACTAGGACTTCAGCCAGAGGTCGGAAAGTGACCGACTAGGCGACTTATACAAGGCATCGAGCGCTGACTAGCTTGACACTATCGGCCTTGTTTTCTCTGCAACATGCTGATACGATTCCTGAGACGTGATTATCTACAGAGTTGATGTGAATGGTGCGCATATAGTATACGTATATATAGTATCCATACCAGCCTGTGGCGCTAAATCAGTGCGACAACTAAACCCGAGCTGTAACCCGGTTTTGTTAGCTATGAATGACCTTATTGATGTACTTAGGTGACCGGACCATGCGAGTTTTGGAGTCGGGATCGAGTGATAATACAAAATACTAGAAGACCAAGACGTAACGATAAAGTTGAAAAGGGTACAAGTGAATTGGGAAACCCCGACATATCGGTTTTGTACGCTCAACCTAGAGCTCTTTGGTGTAGAGAATTCGGGTAAACATCGTCAGGTCGTCGGGGTGTAAGCAAGGCCTGCAGCATGAGCAGTGGGCCGTTTCGTGCCATTCGAGGGGCTTGGCTATATGGGCTATGCGTCAAACGTCTTCAAAAAAGAAGTTTATTTCGGATTAGAGTACACAAATAGCCCAGCTGATCTAAACATAGCGAGTGTCACGTGTAGATTTGTTGTTCGAGTTGAATGTTGAATCCATCGTGAACGTTGGGGACGGCATAGTAATGCCGAAAATCGCGAAAGTTCGGCCAAGCTCGGAGTCACGTCAGATACAAACAGACAATAATTTCAAATTAAATAAAATCGAATAAGTCTATTTAGTTCGACGTTGATGATCGTCGGGAGGCATTTCCAGAATAGGAAGGCGTCGGGAGGTATGACTCGTAAGGAGGGAAGCGAGGGGAGGGCAGAGAACGGCGGGCAAGGCGGGACGAGTCGAGGGATGATGTGACAAGGCGATGGTCCGTGCGCTGTTCCTTGGCGAGTGTTTGAATTTTATGATGATGTGTCGAGTAGTCTCGAGTGCGCCAAATATGGAAGGCCCTCTGCACAAACATTCTCACCCGCCATGGTCAGCCGGTGTTTGTTGCCTATAGATCGTGTTGAAGCTGATAACATTATAGGACCCGCCGATGACGATGACCGCCGCCGAGCTCAACGCCGCCGAGCGCGCCGAGGCCGAGCGACGCCGTCGGGGACACCAGTACTATGACGACCCCGACGACGACGACGGATACGTCTCCCCTCCCCCTCCTTCGTCAAACAACAACCCTCCGCCGCGTGGATACTACCGTGACCGACGAGAGTACGACTACGACTATGACGATCGCGAGCGAGAGCGAGATAGAGATAGAGACCGGTACTACGCCCCGCCAGCCCCGTCGTCGCCGCGCTTCCGTCTTCGCGCCGCGTCACCACCTCCATACACCACCGCTCCATCGTCCACGCGGTATCTACCGCCGCCGCCCGATAGACGAGCGTCGTTCGAGCGGAGCGCCAGTCGGTACGAGTACCCGGACCACCGTGACCGTGACCCTCGCGACGACCGCGACCGGGCCTACCGAGCGCACAACCGAGACGCTGCGCTGCTGCTCGAAGACGACCTCGGGATGCGCTCGCCCGATCGCGTCAAAGACCTGAAAAAACGCAGTCGGGCCGCGCCTGGAGGTGGAAGCGGAGGTGGGGCGAGTGATACAGTCGAGACGTCCCCCGTACGTGCGCCTCCGTCTGCAAAGAAACGTCGCGTGCAGGCTGAATACGACTATGGGGACGACAACTCGGAGCGAGAGCTGGTTCGAGATATCGAGCGGGAGAAGCGGGAGAGGGATCTGGAGCGGTACGTTCCAGCCGGTCGTCCGAACGTGTTGTACGACCCCAATGGCCCGTCTGCGCTGTCGCTCGCGCCGGACGCGGATATGGATGTGCGCATGCTGAGTACGTATCCACACCTGCATGTTCCGTCGAGGTTGCCGAGTCCGCCGACTGCGCGGGGTCGTCTACCGTCAGAGTCTCCTCCGCCTCCGGCCACGTCTATCCCGGTTCCTACATCCACGAGTACGCGAGGAGGACGAGGTGGCAGCAAAGGATCGCGAGGCGGTCGAACAGGTCGAGGAGGAGGCAAAACAGGAACAACAACATCTGTCGCCGCACCCGTCGGACTCGGACTCGCGCTATACAACAACCACCATCCGCACGACGATCAACTAGACTCTCAATCTCCATCCACACCCGACCCACACGCTCAGCCACAAAAACCGAAAACAAAACGGCCTCGAAAATCAAAACACAACGACACTGGTCTTCCCGAATCGTTCTTCCCATCTTCGTCCACGCCCGTCTCCAGTTTACCTCCACGCCTGGTCGTACCAGAGAGAGCGGAGAGTGTAGGGAGCGCGAGCGGGACGAGTTCGCCAGCTGGGACACCATTCCTGCCTCTCGATCATCCGTTACCTCCGCTACCCGCCGTTGGAAAAGTCGATCATGCCACGCTCGTGAAACGTGCTATCCAACTCGAGGAGAACCAGCGCAAGATATGGGTCTCGCTTGCGAGGAAAGATATACCCAAGGTAAATAAACATTCATTCATTTCATTCTCGAACTCCAAAAACTAACATCAAGCTCAACGATAGGCGTACAAACTCCAATCCGCCGGCTTCCTAACCAAACTCACCCAATCCAAAAAACTCGCCCACACCCTCTCCACACACGCTAAAAAACCCTACGTACGAACTATCTCCACTACCAAGCTCACGCAAGTCAAATCTAAACGACTTATGCGCGAGATGCTGGTCTTTTGGCGGAAACACGATAAAGAAGAGAAAGATCTGCGTAAAAAGGCAGAGCGAGCACAGGTCGATCGGGCGAAAGCCGAGGAAGAAAAGAGAGAGGCGCAGAGACAGGCGAGGAAGCTCGAGTTTTTGATTAGTCAGACGGAGTTGTATAGTCATTTCGTGGGGAGCAAGCTCAAGAGTATGTCCCTCTTTTTACTCTTTTTTTTTCTAGCGGGTTTTTTTTAAATTGTTTTTGGGTGCTGTTTATAGCAACCGAGCTGGAAGAAGGCGCCGACACATCCACCGCACCCACCACAACCGACGCAGCAGCAGGCCCTTCAGCCGCAATCCGCCACATCGAAGAAGACGGCGGGACCGCTCTCTCAGGTACCCAACTCCCAGCCATCGATTTCGGCGACGCGGACGAACGAAACCTCCACCGCCACGCCGCGCAACACGCTCAAGACGCTATCGACGCTGCGAGAAAACGTGCGCAGGCGTTTGATGAGGAGCGCAAGCGGGAGAATGAGGTTGTGGCGAGGAGGAGGGAGGAGCAGCGGCTGGCTGATGGGGAGGGCGAGGATGAAGATGCCGAGGGTGAGGAGGAGGAAGAGGAAGGTGGGGATGGAGGTGGAGGGGGAAAGGCTCCGCTTGTGGATCTCGATTCGGACGAGTTGAACTTCCAGAACCCGACGTCGTTGACGGATATGAGTGTGGCTCAGCCCAAGATGTTGATGGCGCAGCTGAAAGAGTATCAGCTCAAGGGGTTGAACTGGCTCGCGACGTTGTATGAGCAGGGGATTAACGGGATTTTGGCGGATGAGATGGGTTTGGGCAAGGTCTGTCTTTTATTTCTTCGGGCGGGATATTCGAGTTTTGACAATTGGTATAATGATACAGACGGTCCAATCCATCTCGCTCCTCGCCTACCTCGCCGAAGCCCACGGCATCTGGGGCCCCTTTCTCGTCATCGCACCCGCCTCGACACTCCACAACTGGCAACAAGAACTCACCCGGTTCGTACCCCAACTCAAAACCCTCCCTTACTGGGGAAACGTCAAAGACCGCGCGATCCTCCGCAAATTCTGGAACAAGAAACAAATCTGCTACGACCGGGACGCGCCGTTTCATGTACTGGTCACGTCGTATCAGCTGGTAGTGGCGGACGAAAAGTATTTCCAGCGGGTTAAGTGGCAGTATATGGTGCTCGATGAAGCGCAGGCGATTAAAAGTTCGAGTAGTGCAAGGTGGAAGACGTTGCTTGGGTTTAATTGTCGGAATCGGTTGTTGTTGACGGGGACGCCTGTGCAGAATTCTATGCAAGGTATGTTCTCTCTTTTATTTTTTATTTGGTGAGGGTGTTGATTGGGATGAATTAGAGCTGTGGGCGCTGTTACATTTCATCATGCCTAGCTTGTTCGACTCGCACGACGAGTTTAGCGAGTGGTTCTCCAAAGATATCGAGTCCGCCGCCGAGAACAAGGGTTCGGCGCTCAACGAACATCAGCTCAGACGGTTGCATATGATCTTGAAGCCGTTCATGTTAAGGAGGGTGAAGAAGAATGTCCAGAACGAGTTGAGCGAAAAGGTCCGTTTTATTTTATTTTATTTGAGAATTTGAAAACGTGTGTTGATGATATGAGGGGGTGTAGATCGAGTTGGACGTGTATTGCGATCTAAGTCCGAGACAGCGCGCGTTGTACCGCGGGCTTCGGGCGAACGTGTCGATCGCGGAGCTTCTTGAGCGTGCGAATAATTTGGGAGACGCGGATAGTGCGAGGTCGTTGATGAATCTCGTTATGCAGTTCCGTAAGGTTCGTCCCCGTCTCTCTAATTTTCCTTCCTTGATATTAATTCTTGTTTAAAGGTATGCAACCACCCCGAATTATTCGAGCGCGCAGACGTCGTCGCACCATTCAGCTTCACGACCTTTAGCCAATCCGGGAACCTCGCGCGCGAAGGCGACGTGCTCTACTGCCCCGATTCGACGCGGAACCCCATCCGGCTCGAGATCCCTGTTTTATTCGAGCGCGACGGCGGATTGGTGCATCTACCCGGATTCAACTCCCGGGCTGGATTCGAGAAGAGGTGGTTTAGATGTTTGATGAGCGTTTGGACGGACGAGTGGGTGTATAGACGGAGGTGGGAGAGTGGTGAGTCTTAGTTTTTTAGTTTGAGTTGTGGGCGTTTTGATTGATTGGGTTTTGGAATTGAAGGTTCGGCGTTTGGGTTTGTTCCGTTTCTTGGTGGTGGGGTTCATGATGTTGGACGAAGAGCTGTGGGGTCTCTGGTGGAGAGGTTTGTGTGGGCTGCGGAGCGCGAGAAGGAAAGAGAGGAGCAAGCTGGGTTTGCTAGGTGCGCTGATCCTGAGTTCATTTGATGCTGGTTTAACGCCTTGTTGTAGTGATCCTGATTTCGTCGCACATTCTTCCATCTCGCCCTATTCCATACCACCCCGAACGATGGAGTACCTCGAAGTCGCAGAAGGGTACCCCCGATTCTTTGATATCCGGAAAGACCTCTGGACGCGCTCGTGCTTGTCAAGGCCGATTATGTTCTGGCGGTCTGCGGGCGCTGTGACGGCTCCCATCGTGCCGAGCTGCAGGGATAGGCTGTTCGTCGAGCGGCAGACGCGAATGCTGGAGGCCCCTCGGGAGTCTTTGGTCATGTTTGGTCTACCGCCATCGTTGCGCGAGTCTCCGCCGGTCAACGAAGCTTGGACGCGCCGGTTCCCTGGTGTACCGCCCTCGGGATTATTTAGCTTTTCACGACCCGAACAGCTTCCCATGACGCAGATGCACGTACCCGAGGCGAAACGTCTGATCTACGACTCGGCCAAACTCGCTCGACTCGACACGCTCCTAACCGAACTCAAGGCGGGCGGCCACCGAGTGTTGATCTACTTCCAAATGACGCGCATGATCGACCTGATGGAAGAATACCTCGTGTTCAGACAGTACCAGTACCTCCGGCTCGACGGCGGGTCCAAACTCGAAGACCGACGGGACATGGTGCGCGACTGGCAGACGAATCCGAATATTTTCGTGTTCTTGTTGAGTACACGCGCGGGCGGGTTGGGTATTAATCTTACTGCGGCGGATACGGTTGTGTTTTACGACCACGATTGGAATCCGAGTAATGATGCCCAGGCGATGGATCGAGCTCATCGGTTGGGTCAGACGAGGCAGGTGACGGTGTATAGGCTTATTACCAAGAACACGATCGACGAGCGGATTGTGCAGCTTGCGCGTGTCAAGAAGGATGTGAGTAGTCTCCATATTTTGATCGATTATTTGCTGATGATTGTATAGGTGCAAGATATCGTGGTGGGCAACAAACAGTTTACCGAGGCGACAACGTCCAAGGAGATCGTGTCGCTGCTACTCGACGATGACCAGCTAGCAAACCTCGCAACCAAAGGCGTACCGTCCGTGCCTGGCTCCTCTCTAGGCGCTGGTACGAGCTCAGCACTACAGCAACCTATGACCACCAGCCGAGACCTCTGGGCCGACGAGGGCGATGAGTTTTTCGGTTCTTCGGCCCTCGGCGCACAACAAGCAGCAGCCGACGCACTCGACAACGCGCCAGTGCCAGTCTCGTCCTTTGCTACACCAACCGGAGCGGCAACACCCGTCGGTAACGGCGACTCCATCTACGGCCGCGGTCTCAAAAAGGACGGCACTCGCAAGCTCAAACCTGGCCGGAAGACCGGGCCGGGCGGGTCGAAAGCCGAGCGCCGAAAGAAGCGCGGACCGATCACGGGTGACACTTTACCGGACGAACTGTAATCTTATTCTTTCTTTCTTTTTTGTTTGGATGAGCTATCGTTATGTATAACGCTTGTGTTTTGTGTGCTTTTTTTTGTAATTTCATGAGCTGGGCTTGAATACAGTCGTTTTTTTGCTCAAATAACGTTTCATTAGCAGACATCTTAACATCACTCCCAATCCTATATCTCAAGCTCAGCTCGCTTGAAGAATTTATCATTGTGATAGGCTCATATACTAAAAGATCCAGGCATAGCCTTCAGCCCATCGTTTACCATCCTTTCGTAGCGATAGCTATAATCCCGGCTCATATCATCAAAACCATAAGTACTACTGAATGTATCAGCTTGGTGCAGTTATTTAATTCGATTATTAATAACTCACATCTTATACTCGATACGATTTGTCCCGGGTGGAAACTCAGGACATTGTTCATAAGGATCACTGGATGTGCTAAAAAAGCCCCAGAACTCTCGAGGACAGTGTTTTGATGCTGGACGGCGATGAAAATATAAAGGGCGAGGCCAGCATGTTATAGGGTCGGCGCGCTTCCCATCTACAGTGGTAAAAACTTCAGGTTGTAAGTTGTTTGTTCGAGCCTGGGACTAACTATCGCAGCCAACTTTGTCAGGGCAATCCCGTAAGTTGTCTGATATATAGCATTCATCCCTAGCAGGTTTAATAGTCAAACCGACTCCTATATAGTGA
This sequence comes from Ceratobasidium sp. 395, assembly GCA_019616345.1. Lineage (NCBI taxonomy): Eukaryota > Fungi > Basidiomycota > Agaricomycetes > Cantharellales > Ceratobasidiaceae > Ceratobasidium > Ceratobasidium sp. 395. The sequence continues at coordinate 24,110 of WSTH01000153.1, read as the reverse complement.
ACTTCGGTAATAAGTTGGATTGGCGTCAAGTGTGTTGGTTTTCTTTGCGCTAGAGTGCTCACCTCGACGTATCTGGTGCAAAGGGATGTTATGAGACTGGGACAGCTGCTTAACCTTCGTACGAAACGAATCCCAAGGTTCGGGGTTACTACTGTTTTGGCCCCACTTCCAACAGACAGGTATTTTTGTGCCAATTATATCTCTTCAAACAACCATGAGTTACGGGACTAACAACAGCTATATACATACGTGTACCAGCCGGTGAACTGAGGTATGCCGAGCCAGCCATATGAGCCAATGGTGAATTCCCAAGAATAGAAAGACGACATAATACGTTTTAAGTCTGTTCATTATTGCTGCAACAAGAGCGTGTGACTTACCGCAGGTTTCCCGGGTCGGTTTTCAAATACCCTTACACAATGGCTGTTCTCCATTACCACAAAATCCTTGACGGAGAAGGGTGGTGAAGGTGGTTCGTCTGTAGTGAAGGCCTCACATAATGGGGTGGGTGCCACTATTGCATCTGCTGCCACTTTGAATAAATCGAATGGTGTAAAACCAGGGTGGAGCTGCGAGACACTGTCGATGAAACGGTGCAATGCTAGCAAACTCTGTGGGTCCTTATACGGCCAGATTTTATTAGTAAAGAATATCTTCAAGATGTTTCTCGCTGTCGGACTCAATCTAGTGACCTTTGGATCGAACCACTACACCGTGCGAATATCAGCCATATCAACCATACTTTGCATGTTCCATCCCCTATCACTTACACTCCAGGGTGATTCGGATATACCCGCAGCGGGGATTGCCGTTACATGACCGTTGCAGTGCACCTGTATCTGCACTGCGCCTTTCATCCACAGCTATCTCGTATGTTCTTGGTTATAAATCAATTCAACGTGTTTGGCGGGTGCTTACAGAGTTCCATCTACTCATACTTTCTAGTTCGCGGAGTTCCTGTCGATCAACCAGTATAACGGGCGTTGAGGCTGAAACTAAAGCGCTTGGGCTTACCAGCACCCCTTTCATCTAGACTCATTACTCGTAGGGTGTAGCATACATGAGACTGTGAGTACTTACATAACGTGCAACTGCTGCAGGGTCGTCCACCCTCTCCACAAACATTTGCCATGCTATTGGCGCTAAGAAAGAAGCATATAAGTCAACGCATCTTGCGTATACCGTACTCACCTGTCGTCATCACAATATCCCGAACCTGGCCATGTATGTCCCTTGCTACGCCTTTTAGGGACGCATAGTTTGGATGGCTAAGAGGTTTGTGCATGACAAGCATTGAGCATAGATGTGAAACTACGATATACTTGAGCCTACATATACTTAGAGAGTGACACAAGGTCTCTCTTGGCAAGCTATTAACACGAGGTCAAAGTCAACAGAGTATAAGTGTGGTTCCGGCCACATACTCTAGTGGCGATTGCCTGGTCTGGAGAGTTATATGACTTGCGCATCACCCGCACGCCATGTAACAGCCCAGTAGTGCAGGTAACCCGAACTCTGCTTTCTGAATGCGTCAGTACGCACATATAGCTACAATGTTCGGAACAGGGATGTTCATCTATCGCCATATAGCTCAGCTCCACCTCCTGGCCCTTGATCGAGTCTAGATCAATTGCTGGAATCTTTGACAGCGAAATTCATATGTAAGTCTCAAAAGGCTATTCGCATCAAGCTCATACCTTATCTTCGGGAAAGTTTTCTAGCTCTGGGGCTGGACTACGTGTGGATGGTAGAGGGGGCTTCTCAGTCTGAAACTTTAGATTGACTATTGACTCAAGCTGACTGCTCAAATCGATATGTCGCGCCTGGGAAAAAACAGATTGATAGGTCAGCATCATCTTATAACATGGCAATGAACTTTAGGGCAGAGCGGTACCTCGGCGGCCAGGTCTTGCATCAGTAGATGGGTCAGCTATAGGGTCGTGTTTAGTTATAACAACCATTTATCTCACAGATGGCTCACAATTTGCCTATCCGCCCAGTGTTCGGTCTGCTTCGATAGTCTTTCGAGCTCTTCTATCCGTTCGCGGGCTCGGAATGCGTTCAGCGGCCGGTCACTGTGCCGCATCTCGTCGACTTGGCGATACATAGACTCCAAGTTGCTATAGGCGACTCGTTTGATTAGCCTTCTTATCATCTCGGCTTCAAAGACCACTTACCGGGACGACTCTGCCAGCTGACGTTTCAATAGCGAATGATCTGAGTTAACGATATCGAGTATGCCCCCGAGGTGAGCACCTAAGTTGGCAATCTCCCCATGGTGCTCGCTTGAAGTTTGCTGAGCATAGGTGAGTCAACCTCTAAGTCAACGGCGCTGTTAATCTCACCTGAATTAGCTGCCCAGCCATCTCTGCTACTTGGGATACACCTGGAATGCCGATGACCCTTCCGATCTTCTTCGTAGCCGCAGAAGTGACCTTGAGGAGTCGCCGACACGACGATGAATGAGGTAGACTAACAGTGGTGTCTGTTGTATCTAATGTGACAGGAGTGGTGTTCGAGTCGCCTGACGGCGGAGTACATGAGGTCAATGCCATCTCGACACCGGTGTAAGTGGCGAAAGTATATAGCTCCCGGCCGTCCCAGTTGGATGCGAGAAGGTGTTTGTGATGTCGAAGATGGTTCAAGTCGAGTAGGATGCTTATGATATTGGAGTCTGAGTCTAGGTGTTGGTGGTCGTTTTGATGGAACTGTGAATAGACGCCGGGCGTTGGGCGCTGGAAAAATCTATTTCTACTGGGGGTCGGCACGCGAAGCGTGCCGTGCCTGTGAATCACGTGCTGGATTTTGTGAGTGGTTTGTGGTCCCGAAAAACTGGCTTTTGGTTCTCCCCCGCAAGTAGATATCAGACTTTGTAAATCACACATCTGCATTCGGAAGGTTGTTTTCAGAAAAACGCTAAGAACCAAATTGTTATATCTATCTTACACCGAAATATAGCGGTGGCGTCCATATAGAAAGTTGCGGTACTAGGCTCCATATCTAGAAAGTTTTCTTAACGTTTTGCTGTAATTGCTCTAAAAGTACGTTATACAAGCTCAATCTGACTTTAAATCATACAGCCGGGGAGTATTGAGGCATATAAGTTACGATAAACACAGCTTGGCTTGGTTTGGTTTTTGTGATTGCCAATTGCCGCTATCGCCCCGTTTTTCTCCTTCAGCATCGCGGCAACGTCTTGGCTACTCCAAAGTACTGCTAGAACAGTCATAGTAGGCCATACAATACATATATACGGAGAAGTATACATAATCTTCTCTCGTAAGGGATCCATTGGCTCAAACGAGGCGTGAATGGCGTACACCTCGCACCTAGTGTAGAGCGAGCTCGCTATTGATGATACGAGTTGACTCATGAGTGTGGCATAATTTTATACTATGCGGATGATATGAATGCAGGAAATGACCTGCTATATGCGAGTAGATGGGTTTGAATGATCCAAAGAAACTATGGTTCAGGGCGACCCACTTGCAGCCCGGAGCTTGTATTTACAAGCCTCAAGGAGCATTGTTGTAGGAGCTACGGGGTACATGAAGCGCTGAGCGCGTCGAGTCTAGCAGACAAACAGAGAGAGACGTGCTCAGCGAGCGAAGAAGCAGGCTCGATTGACATATAGCTACCTAACAGACAAACAGAGAGACGTGCTACATGACAATCAGAGACAGCTAACGAACGGAGACAGAACAACGTACCTCAGCGAGCGAAGAAGCAGGCTGGGACGAACATCACGAATCGAACCACTAAATACTACAGAGGATAGGGGTGAGAGCGAAAGAGAGACAAACAACAAACAAAGCCACACCAGGGGGAAGAGAGCCGCGCATACGGTCGGGTCACGTGCATCCTGGCTCAACAGTACAAGAGTGTTAAAGCTTTAGTATGAAATAGGGTAGCTATATATGCAATCTCAGTTTCTTGCCGCCCTGTTGGACATGTCACAAGCAGGCTAGGTGAACAGCAGCAGACACTAAAAATGCGATAAAAAAGGGCGAAAATGCTCAAAACCCGATTGTAGTGAGTTCTGCACTTTGGATGGCTTTCATATCAGCCATCGTACTGCTCCTAAGATTATGCGCACGACACCGAAGCTTGAATACTAGCTCTCTGTAGGGTCTGGTTGGTCTGCATTACCCAATACATATTCACCCATGATCTCCGTATTTTTTATGTATTTTACAATGTAGACTGACATGTTTGACGTCGTGTGGGCGACTGGGGCCACTTTTTGTACGAATTCTGCTTACATAATTCACAGGCACGGCACGCTTTGCGTGCCGACCCCGTTGCTACTGCTGTACTAGGGGTGGCCAAATACTGATCTACATCAGATATCATCACGGAATACGAATCCAATACTGATTTATTCCGAACTAAATCCCGAGCTCCACGGCTTGATATGACCTAATATAATACGTTCCTAACTGATACAATACAGCATGATACGATACCTCAGCTACCAATGAATCTCATTGGTTTTTTGTCTATCTAAGCATGACGCTACGGCCTTCGTGCCCTGTACTAGTGCTGACATAAAGTATATGAACGTGTCACCTGACCAGTTCCGGTTTTCGACGAAGATTAACGCATACAGGAGTCGCATCTAAACGGTACGCTGGGATAATGTGCGCGCATACTCTGCAGGGCATTAGCTAAATTCTCTACAACAGCCAAGTCTGAAAGGCCGCTCTGTAGCGAGCAGCTGGGCATTTGACTGGGGGGGGTGCATAAGTAGAATAGATCATGTACGCCATGCATTGGCAACCAAACTAGAATCTTACTGGTATATAGTTATATAGACCATGACGGTATCATCACATATTCACACTTGTGCTGCGGGATTGCTGGCTTCTTGCCTGGGTACAGGTTGTATGCAAAATGGATACAGCTATATTACGAGGTAGCTACTTCAGGTTTCTTACTGGAAAGTTTAGAATTGTAGAATAACTTTACTACCAGGAAGCTTAGAGACTAAGTAGCTGTTTTAGACTATCCATGCACCAAGTACTGTTGATTTATCCTGCTAGTAACGTGAAATCATTTCCGTATGGATATGGCCAATTCAAGCCATGCATGTAATCTAGAGCCTGGTTTGCCGGTATATGACTCTCTGTATTGCTAACAGGTATCCCACAGCCACTATACACTTTCATGAAACCAAAACTCTGCCTGCATTGCCAGTGTGTGGTGTACATGATCTATTCTACTTATGCACCCTTCCCAGTCAAATGCCCAGCTGCTCGCTACAGAGCGGCCTTTCAGACTTGGCTGTTGTAGAGAATTTAGCTAATGCCCTGCAGAGTATGCGCGCACATTATCCCAGCGTACCGTTTAGATGCGACTCCTGTATGCGTTAATCTTCGTCGAAAACCGGAACTGGTCAGGTGACACGTTCATATACTTTATGTCAGCACTAGTACATTGCAGTATCAATGGCCTGGAGCGCCTGTGATGTGTGCTGGAGTCCGTACGGTCGTTTCATGGACGTTGCCGATAATACAATATGATATGCTGTAATACAATACTGGATTAATACGGGCTGATACTGTTATCAAGATCCGTAGGTCCGTATTAAGATAAGCTCCACGGGATTTGATAGTATCGTATTCGTATTTGGCCACCCCTATGCTGCACTAGTACCCGCCCTGAAGTGCCAGCGCTTCTCTTTCACCTATCCGCTAACCTATACGAATAATTTCTCGCCCTGAAAATGGACTCGGTAAACCAAACTGCTGACATTCACAATAGCTTGATGAACGAAAACAACTAGCTTCAAGCCCCACTACTATAGCCCGCAGTTTTCCTCTTGTTTTGGCGCCAAGTTCCCAAGCTTCTTGTTCGGCGAAAATACCAGAAAGTTTAGTAAGCTGGGTGAGTGTATGCGCTGCTGAGCTCAGATTTTAGCGGTAGCTTGGCCAATATTCACTAGTCGAAACAGGTGATACCTTGTGATCCGGGTCGTATACATACTATGATGCCGCTCGGGTGGCCAACTTAGACGAATCCATCAGGCTTATAGATGACCGGTTTAATCGGTTGTAATCATAACGTTCCGATTCTGGAGATCCAGGCTGAAGGCGCTCATCTAAGATACACGATAAAGAAGTACATAAGGGGGGGTGGATATAGATATACAACGAACAAACGAGTGTGATGAGGATCAAACAGAATCCAGCCCTTGCTCCACAGCATAATAAGACGTAGTGTGACGTACGGCATCCCCCACATCAAGCAATTACTAAACATTTATGAATGTATCCTACGGAGAAATTTATTTTTGAGCTTCAATATCATTGCAACTGTTAACGAGCACGTTATGTTTGACTGCAGTGATCTCAAACTTGTCGTCAGTTGTGACGGTCGTGGATGAGAGCGCAACGTGAACAGGAGTCCGAGCTACAGGGAAAGGGGTAACGTTCGATGTGACCCCCGGTGCTGTTGACGCGAGTCGGTTTGACCTAGACAATAGACACACATGTTAGTTTCTCCACACGTGAACCGCCATCAGCTTGACAGACCAGCCTACTACACCTGGAGATGCCGAACCGCGCGGCTTGAACCCAAGTGGTTTGATCGCTTTCCAAAACAGTTTCCGGTAGTCGGTCCAGACATCTCTTGGCATCCCGAGATAGATGAAGAAATAAAAAGCACCAGCAGGAGTGACCCATCTGGTGATTTCTATTATTACTCTAACCATCGGCACCCCTTGCAAGAACTCAAACGGTACAAAGTTGATTTGGTCCCAGTTCGCATGTGTATCCTGCCATGAGATCCAGGGATTCTGCGTAGCGGTAAGGTTACTGATCATCAAGAAAAGGGACCAGGGGAGGGAGAAGACAATCTCAGTTGCCGCGAGAGCCATAAGGCGGAAGTAGGTCGCTTTGGTCAGACCGCTGTTGCTTGTGGAAAGCGTCTTGGCAAAGTTTGCTCGGTGATTAAAAAAGTGATAAATTGTGAGACCTGGTGGTTGGTATCAGCTTGAGTGTGCGTCATGAACCACCGAATGGGAGCATACCGGCGTAAATAAAGGACGTAATGGAGATACCAATTGGCCAAAAGAGTACAAGTGGGACCGAAAGGAGAGTGTTATAAGTAACTAGATGTCGAGCTTAGTGAGGCAAGCAAGGCAAGGGACGAGAATGAGTTTACCAGGCCAACAACCGTAATCTTCCAAGATATCGAAGCGGTGGTCTTGAACAATATAATCTGCCAAGGAAAGTCATTGGCAAAGAGTGCCGGTTTAGCTTGTCAATACACTTACGGAGAGCCATGACTAGAGCAGGAAGACCAATACCAAGGAGCAAGTCTATGATTAGATTATGTTTGGTCTACCGAAGACAGACAAACACACACCAACCCAAGCAATTTATAGAACGATTAGTGCATGATTTGACATACTTCCAAGTTGCTCACCGAGCCACGAGTGGGATCCGTTATGATATAGTAAAGTCGACGGTTGATACATAAAGATGCGGCAGTAATCCCAACACTGAGACCAATCATAAATTTCGTAGCTATGGTCCCCGTTAGTCAAATTGTATAGCCATGCAGATCACCCACTCACAGATATCGCACCATAAGGGCGCAGGGTTCCGTGTGTTTCCAGCCCAGACCAACGAATTCACGAAAAATATTGTACAACCCACGACGGACCAGCTGATAAATAACAGTGCACCAGTATTACGTGTCTTCCAGAATTTAGGCAGAGGGAACAAGCTCAGAACGATACCCAAGAAACAGAAGACTGGAAACACCGGGTCGCGCATTTTGCGAGAGGGAGAGGTGGGGGCGAGCCCGAGACAGGAGTCTATTTCAGCGAGCTAGCTCTTTATTTGTGCCGAGGGAGTGTTGTTTGGACATGTGGTCACTCGTGACAATAGGGGTCTGATTGTGGTCCAAGGAAGAGCGCCGGCGCTTACTTCTACAAGTCATTGAGAGTTTATCGTACCGCCATTCCTTTGTGTCTGGGTTCAAATACACAATAGTAGCGATAGCTCGTGGCTAAATAGACGCGCCCATAGGTATTGCGTACCGCCTCGCTCACCCTGCGGCGCATATAGCCTGGCGAGGGTCGTCAGCCTTGAGCCTCTTCTATCACATCGCCAGGCTATCGTTCCCACACACAACAGCTCCTTCCCTTCAGCCAGATGCTTGATTTCAATCAATTCATATGGCAAAATTAGATAACACCTCACATCATTCACGGATTCCAAAACACGAATCCAGGCGCGCCGGGCTCTGCAACGTCCAACGCCGCCTGACTATACCCCAGTCCGGTCTTACCAGCCGACTCGTCCGCAAACACGACATCTACATCGATATAGCCAACATTTCGTTTCATATACGGTACGAGCTCGCGCAGGACCTCGGCTTCGTCGAATGGCAGTGTTCGGTTGAATGCTGTCTCGGCACCGAATTGCTCAACTCGTTTCTGAACGAGAAATAAGGTTTACGTTTACCAGTTCGAGCGAGAGAACGCACCTTGAAAGCCTGAACAAATGGCATGACCTTCTTATCTTTCAACAACCCCTTATCGCCTAAGGTCTTTCTCAACTTGGCCTCATCCCCAGCCGCACCTTCCTTCCAAAGCTCTTGTACAACCCCCACGCACGCATCCTGCCAATCCGGGAACCGCCTCGCCACAAATATCCTAACCGACTTGGGGTCATTTGGCCTCAATGCCACACCAGCAGCACCTCCACCCTTTTTGCCCGACCGCTTTTGGAGGGCGAGATCAGCATCACGAATAGTCTTGACGATCCCGCGCATATACGCTGCGGCGCCGAGGATACGCATGTCGAGTTCGGCGGGTGGAGCGGGCCAGAGTGCGTTTTGAACTGTTGTTGATTCGCGCAGGATGTGTTTCCAGACGTGTTCGGCAAAATGAGGAGCAATAGGGAGGACCAGGAGAGCTGAAGTGCGGACGAAGAGTTCGGCGAGGGTAGCGTGCATGCCTGTGTCTATTGTAACTTCACGGTACCAGTCGCGGGCGGATTGGAGTTCATAGAAGCCGTCTTTGAGAGCGTCTTTGTAGTTGGTTCTAGGATAAACCATTAGTGGGGGAGAAATATTGAAGTAGAGTTGGACTCACGCCTCGTAGCTCGCCTTGGTCTTGGCGATCAAATCCGTAACCTCCTGCTCAAACAGCTTGTCATGGAACGAGTACGTCTCCTTTCCTCCAGTCCTCATCTTCACGTCCTTCCCATCAGGCACCTCTCCCCGAACGTTACCCATCACATCCTACCAAATCGAACCAATCAACACACCACCCACCAAACTCACAAGCAAACCGAAAGACATACCTCACACCACTCAATCAAAGTATAAACCCTCATAATCGCCGCATTCGCAGTCTTCTCCTCAAAGTTCGCGTCCTCAATTCCATCCCCGGCATCAGCGAGAGCCAACCTCGTAGCGTCCGCTCCAAACTTGTCCAAACTATCTCGAAGCGTCAAACTATTCCCCGTACTCTTGCTCATCTTTTTCCCGTTGAGCATGAGATGACCGTTGGCGCGCATAGATAGCGGCCAGAGGTTATCTTCGAACAGCGCGGCGTGGTTGTAGATTGCGAATGTGAGATGGTTTCCGATGAGGTCTTTGCCCGAAGAACGGATGTCCATTGGATAGAAGTATGCGAATTCGCGTTGGAGGGTGAGGAGGTGGTCGGTTGGGATGTCGGATTTGGGAGGGGGACGGTTGGGGGATGGAGCTGAGAGGATAAAGTCCCAGACTTCGTCGGTCAGTTGGTTGGGGGTTATCCCAAGAGGGCCAGGTTTGCTTCCATCGACGACGCCGCCTATAATGCGGGTAAGCAAAGGGCGTTGTAAGAAGAGGGTGGGAGGCCGACCTTGCAAAAGATGTGCAACAGTATAATACGACATGTAAATCGTCGAATCGCTCAAACTCTCTACCAAGAACGTCGGATCCCACGGCAAGCGCGACCCAAGTCCGAAACTTCTTGCACAAGCCCACTGGTTGAGCCATGCCAGAATCGCCTCGAACGCGTTCCTCGTCTCCTGGTTATACGTGTTCATCCGACCGAGCAACCTACTCCGCATCAACAACCATCCTAAAATAAAATTAAAATAAAAAAGGTAGAAGACGTACGTCTCAGCCTGCTTCCTCCACTCGGCCTCTCCATAATCCAAATACCACTGATCCTCAAGACTAACCACACACTCGTCCCCGCTCCGACTCATAACCCATCCTTCAGGCTCCGAATACGCAAACGCCTCGCCGCTCGCGATCAACTCATCCCTCACTTTCGGCTTGGCATCTTGCACGCTCATACCCTTGCACGGCCCGATCAGCATTGTACCGCCGTAGAACGCTTCCTTGTACGCGATGTCCTTGGCTTCGGTGATCTGTTTGGTGTCTTTTTGGGATTGGATTTTGAGCGCTTTGAGGAGTGCGGGTGCTGTGAGGTCTCCGTAGGTGGGGGTGGAGATGATCGGGACTGGGTCGAAGGATGCCCAGGATGGGTCTATGCCGTAGAACTCGGGTTTCTTGCGTAGGTCGAGGAGGGCTTGGGCGTCGGCGGGTGAGTCGGAGGGGACGGATGTTACGACACCAGTTCCCTACAATCCACAACCATTAGCCTTGCCCCACTGCCAACGATAAGATTGAGACGCACCTTGTTAGCCAAAACACCTTCCATCGGCAACACCCACACTTCCGGATTCACAGACAGCGGCGCGTGTACTTTGGTCCCGATGAGCGCTGCACCCGGGATATTGGCCAGTTCTTTGATCTCGCCTCGGGTGGGTGTAACGCCTTGGAACGCCATGTTTCGGATCGCGCGGTGGGTGCAGAGAAAGATGGCGTCGTCTTTGACCGCGTAGAGACCATAGGTGATTTCTTTTCCGACGAAGCAGTTGGTTTGACCGTACCTTACCAAAACCCGCGTCAGTTCACAGAACGGAAAAGAGGAAAAGAAAAACGTACATAGTCTCCGGCCTCAGCGTCGCAGCAACCAGATACACCTTCTTGGTCTTGACATCCTCCGGCAAAGCCTTAGCAGCAGCCTCGCTCCACTGTTTAACCTCCATCTTGATCCCGGTATACTCTTGCGGCCCGACACCTTCGCCATCTTGCCGGTCATGGTCCATGCAGGGTTGCTTGTCTTTCGGGGAATAGATAGTGTACCGTTCGCCGAATTTGATCTTGTTCATGGCGTGTAGTTTGTTCATCTGCCAGCGGACGAATGTGTCGTAGTAGGGGTTCACGTCGGTGGTGATGAATGATCTTCGCCAGTCGATGCGTGCGCCGAATGCGGTACAGTCGGCCTAGCATGTTATAATTTTATTAAATTAAACCGTAAACGGTAGAAGATATCATGACTCACGCGAGCGATAGGAGGAAAATACTCCAACCAATGCAACGACTCGGCAAACTTCTTAATCTCAGCCCGAGGCACCCCGATAGACTCCATGATCTGGAACTGGTATTGCAAGCCGGTAGCTTTCGCCGCGACTTTGCCTTTCTTGGCTTTATCTACGGCGGCAGGGGGCGAAGTGACGACCGGGGCAGGTTCGGACTTGGGAGGTTCTTCGTCTGGGGAATATCGTTCAAAGTCGGGCCCAAACATTTCAATCTCACGGACGAGTTTGTCTGCTGCTGCCTAAGCAATCGAGGGTTAGCTATCGCCAGATATGAACGAGTAGAAATGGCTCCACCTTGATAGGCATACCCGTGCAGTGGAATGCCATAGGAAACAAAGCACGTTTCCCCAACATCCGTTGATACCCAGCGTTAAACTCGATCTTGGAGATGGTAAACGCGTGGCCCAGATGGAGCGAGCCGTTCATGTAGGGATACGGAAAGGTGCCCATCCACTTGGGGTGCTGCTCTCGCACTTCTTCTGGATTCTTGTCGGCAAGGTTGGTATCATGAGGCGCGTCGGTGTGGAATACGTTCTGATCTTGCCACTCTTTCTGGTATTTTGTCTCGAGTTCTATCAGGAAATCGCGTTTCGCTGTCTATCGAGGTGTGAGCTAGACCAATAAAATAATAAACGAGTTAGCGAGTACCTTGGGCAGCTCGAGCGTCTGGTCTTGGGCCGGGGTGGCCATGGTGCGAATCGTAAGAAGAGTAGGGAGGGAGCGGGCTCTATTTGTACCGCGCCGGGCGAGATGACTCCAGCTGGTAAATCTCACATGGGGCATAGCAAATCTTCTGATCATCGATTGCCCACGTGATCGTTCCGGCGCTTGATTGCTTTGCTTTGTTTGTCGTCCCCTCTTCCACAGGCCACTTCAGAGCCCGGCCCGGCTACGATATACATATTGCACGATGTGAAGAACGTTCAGATTTGGAGTAATCAGCACCAGAGAAGAGGGGAGAGTCTACCTTGTATACGAATTCAAGCCATAAGTAGACTATATGCAGCACTGATAACCTCGTCAATTCTCTCACATACAAAAGCTACTTAGGTCCTGGGATTAACAGTCTGACAAACAAAGAGCACTGGTATGGGCTGGATAGGCTGATGCGCCCTTGTCAGCTACTAGTGAGAACTAGGTGAGAGCTCCTTTGAATAGTATTTCGAACATGCTACTCACGTATTATGTATGCTAGCAAACACTGGCTGCCATCGGATAGTGTTCCGCGTGCTACCCTATATTATCGCCCACCTCTTCAGCTCCAACATGCAGCGTAAACAGTTTACCGCGCTAGCGATCCTATCAACCAAACGGATCCTAAACCTCCCAAGACCACCACACATTTTTGTGGAAGCAACCCATAGAAGGCGCCGAAAGCAAAAAAAAAAGCTGGTCCACCATCATGGCGACCACTGGAAGGCAGAGTCAGTAAAATCCCAAACGGTGAGTCGTTAAATGAGGTGGAATGGTGTGGAGAACCGCTCTTCGACTAGCCTCGATCATCAAAGGGGCGAAAGGAGAGCCGATTAGAGCGGTGAACGCGATTACGGTTAGCCACAGTTGTATGATCAACATTAGCGCAGCACTTAGCCGGCTCGTAAATACCGAAGAAATGGGGATGAAATATAGCTCCCTAGTAACGGCTTCAGCGGTGTACGCTTTCACATCTCATCTCAATAGGTACCATTCATGTATGACCCGGCTATTACCGTAAATGAGCCATTGAAATTGTCTGGACTTGGGGTTTCGTCAGGCTATCGGTAGCTTTGCCAGTTGCTGCTGGTTCGAGGCTAGGAGCAGGGCTAATGTGTAGGCGGTTGAACTCTACGCTCACGGCATAGACGTGGCGATTAGGCTCTCAGATTAAACGAGTTCACTTGCTTCTATATGTGAAAATGGCGGCCAAAGTACCCGCAGGGTGGCTGTATGCGCTGTATTATGCAGCGGGCTTGCCTGTGCAAAGGGGGGGGGGTGGTCTAGTCTGGCTATAAAACATGATATCAGACCAACTGATGTCAAGTTTTAGGAGCCATAACACGTTGACGCCAACCGGTCGAGGTTTGATTGGTTTCACACAGGATAAATTGACTAAGCTTCGAAAGGAGCAGGAGATTTATGACTTGCAGACTCGTGAGATACATTAGTCTATCATATATAAGCAATCCGTAGTACTTCTACAATCACACGCGCGATTCGGTTGCTCGAACTCTCATGTTCGTTTCTGGCACAGTGGCACTCGTGTCTCACGTGGTATCGACTGACGTTGACAAAAGTCAGCGAGTTAGGTAAGCAGGTTTGACTAACAGGCTGACGTACGTTATAATTGACAACACTGGTCAGGTCGATTGGGGAGCTTGCCGTTCTTGGCAGATTACGCCGGCTTGCGCCGATCCTGCACATCTACTCATTTACCACCCGAGAATAAAACCAATTTCACAGCACTTTTGGGAACCAAAAACTGACCCGAAGATTACTTGCCATCGCCTAGGACGTCGGCTCGTGAATCTACTATCTCATCTGGCATCATATAGCTGGTAGTGATTGCGGAATCTTGGCCCCAAAACCGAACAGAATTGCTCGCTAGTACAGTCTTACTGGGCCAAGATGGTATCCTTGATCGGCAACTGGGAGGCTGGTAGCCCGCTTAGCGAAGCATTGTTCTCACCTGACGCCACTCGTGTTGCCATCACAAGGAAAACTGCTTTCTGGATCTGTGACGCATACACTGGGCGAAACTTAATGACTCTCCCAGGAGACAGTAGCTCGATCTCAAAGCTAGCATTCTCGCCTGACGGCCTCAGACTTGCCTCTGCTTCTAGGGACAGAACTATAAACCTCTGGAATATAGAAACCGGAGAGTTGGTAGTTGGACCACTCATGGGCCACACTCGTGCTATTACCTCTGTTATATTTTCGTCTGATAGTCGCTTTATCGTGTCTGGGTCTGAGGATTTCACCATTCGTATATGGGACGCACAAGCCGGAGAGACAGCAAGGGGGCCTATCCGCGTACTCTTGGACGCAAAGTGGCTAGCTCCCGTACCTGGCGGCAGGTTCGCTGTAGGCGGGAACTACGATAATACTTTCCCCGTAATCGGCCGCAAATCGGAGTCCCCTTTCACGGTGTATGGCATAGATAGCTGTGCCGTCCTCTTTGAGTGCTTTGGCCATGAAGCCACGGTCTTGTCGTTATCAAGTTCGCCAGACGGTCTTCTCCTCGCTTCTGGGTCCAATGATCATACTGTTCGCTTGTGGGGAGCATCATCCGGTCAACCAATCGGCCAGCCTCTGGAAGGACACACTACGGGGGTTAGTTTAGTGAGGTTTTCCCCTGACAGCAAATATATTGCTTCTTCCACCGAGTTTGATGAGTTGTGGGTCTGGAGTCTAAATAACAAAGCAACGCACTGTGAGACGCTGCCCCTTATTATCTACGAGGAAAAAGTGGTGGATGCTGCGTTTAGCTTGGACGGGAAATGTCTCATGTCGGCACACCGCAATGGCACTATTAAGATCTGGGATGTCAGCGGCCTCAATATTCAAACAGGGACCCATAAAGCTCCTGTCAATCCTACAGCGCCAGCGCTCGAGAGCGAGGCGGCTAGCACAACTGTATGTGTTCACCCTCTACAACCGTTGTGCTCCCTTACATATTATATATGATCCCTTCAGCAGGCCGTTTCGCAATCCGACCCAGAAGGCATTGTGGATACTTTAAAGGAGCTTGAGATAACGGTCGTACCGGAGGCTGAAATCACGAGTGCGGCGGTATGGCATTGTGTTCTCTAGAGGTGTCAATCTAAGTGCTGATCCAGCGTTCTTTGTGCATAGAATCCCCAGGAGATCGTGTTGCTCCTAAGCCTGCGGGGCTGTGCAGACATGACCAATGAGCTCGACATGGCGACCTGTAGCGAGCATGCCATCTCCTCCGGCGGCTTTGGCGACATCTACCAAGGCAGGCTGAAAAATGGAACTCATGTGGCGATAAAGACGATTAGAAAGTATACTGACTCCAGCGAGCAGAATCAGAAGATACTCAAGGTCAGTCAACGTGCCAGTTGATCACTAGCTCCAGTACCCAAACAGAAACAGCACGCTGCCCATGAGGTCTATGCATGGTCAAAGTGCAAGCATCCTAATGTGCAGCCGCTGCTTGGACTAGTGATGTTCCGCGGACTTATCGGTATGATAGCGCAATGGGAGTCGAACGGTAGTTTGCCCCAGTATCTCGAGCGACACGCGGATGTGGACCGGTGTATCATGGTAAGTTCACACTGTATTTGTATCAACTATCGCCAACTATATCTATCCGTTTGTGCAATAGAGTGCTCAGGTCGCCGAGGGTCTCTCGTACCTACATGCGTCTGGAGTGGTCAGTCGAGCCTGAACCACAACGCTAGCCCCTCAGTTTTTGACTGTAATAACTCTGCGTTCTTCCAGATTCACGGAGATCTCAAAGGCGTACGCAAACGTTCAAGATTGCATAGCATGCCCTTTGATCTAGTTGCTGTAGGCAAACGTGCTCATATCTCAAGACGGCATTCCTCAGCTTGCCGACTTTGGCAACGCCAAATTGCAAGAGTATACGCTCAAGTTCACCAAAACCTCTACTAAGGAGGCCTTATCATCACGCTGGGCAGTACGTCTGCTGGTAGCACACTTAATTTACGCTAACCATTTTGCCTGGCATAGGCGCCAGAGCTGTTCGAAGGTGAATCATGTAGCTATGCGACGGACGTGTATGCGCTCGGTATGGTAAGTTTGGGACAGCACGTTGTTGTTGTTATCTAATTTGGCCACTTGCAATAGACTATACTGGTATGCTCGCTCCCATCTTATTTTACCTAGACGAGCTCAGACTCGTACTGGCGAAATAGGAAACAATCACGGGTGATATTCCATGGACCGGTAAAAGCGAGCGAGCAGTCATGTTTGCCATTACTATCAAAAGAGCCTGTCCCGAGCGTCCTGGAATATATATACCGTCAAATTCGGAGCAGGGTGATTCTCTCTGGTCCCTACTCAAATCGTGCTGGGAGTTTGAACCAGAGGAACGTCCTAGCGCGGCTAAAGTGGCACAAGTGGTAGCTAATTAATATTTATAATGTTTCAATGAAGAAACTAACATCACCGGCCGGTAGATGGGGGGAGTCACACGAGAACGGCTGAAGGCTAGATAAACATAGCGATAGCTTAAAAAGGACCGCCTGACTGTGTGAAGGCGTGAGTGCCTAAGGGAGCGATGTAGCGTATACACCTTACATCCGTCAATTAGTAACATATTCTCCGGCCTGGGATATGCTCCTGTTAGATTCAGGCCGTGCAACAAGTGATGCATCTCTTAGGCTAGACTTATTGGACGTAGTATTCTTTTGTGCACCTCTTTGCTTCTAGGTTGTGCTCTATGCATATATGCATAGCAAATCGACGGGTCATCAATGAGTCACGTGACTGCTCCCACGCTTGGCGCCACTTGGCTTTGTTTGTTGCCCCCATTCCGTTTACTTGCTCAACCGTCGTTGTGACCACCAAAAATAGTATATCACATGCTTATGGTGAGTCAGTGTGAATTAGACTGAGTCTATCTATGATGCTGCATTAGGTGAAATCGTTTGCATCCCAGGACTTTGGTCTTGCGGCCATTTCAGGAACTTGGCTGTCGTCAACACTCAGTGCAGCACTCTGAGCCCTTCTTCGGCCAATCAAGTATCTCGTGCAGAACCACTTGTCTATGAACTCGCCCACTTGAGCTCAATTAATTGTTTTGCAAATTCTGCGCGTGGGTAACGTCAATCTCCATATCAGAACCAGGCTCGGGGTGTAACACGCCGAGTCCGGGTCTTCTATGCTACCCCTCGGCCACACTTGGCGTACCATCTGTCTCAGTGCCAAGCCTCGTGAAAAATATAAAGTTAACTTTCCACTCACAGAAGTGCCATCTCCGATCACTAGGTAGTCTCATTGTGTGCTCATCGACCACTATCTGTCCGCAACTCGGAATCTCTTCACAATGCCTCGAATCATCTGGGGCCCTGGGCTTACTATAGTCTTGCGCTCTTTGCCTCTGTTCATCCTAACGCAAGTTGCGGCATGTTCGTTGCCAGCCCTAATCCTGCGCTACCTCCCTACATCGACTCCGATGCAAACATTCCTCGATCTTCCAGTTTCCTTACAAGCGCTCTTATCATATCTGGCTGTTCAATCAGCCCGTCGACTTATAAGTGCCTATGGATGCCGTCAAGACATGAAGAAGTTTGGACCTAGCGTTACCGAAGTACCGAGACTAGAGATGCGATGGCCATGGAATTTGGATTTCATTCCAATGTCATTGGATAATCGCGAGAATGGTATGTAATTAACAGGGTAAATAATGGCTATGAGAACCAACACGACAGCGTAGACTATTGCGGAGGTATGCTCGTACCTCTATTGGAGAAGTACGGAAACACTCTTAACTTCGGACTATTTGGGGAGTCCCAGGTATGTTACGAAATAGATCATGTTGTTTTATTTGGATTAATCGAAGAGTGGTAGATATTTACGACCGGGCCAGAGAATAGGGGTAATCGGACTTGGCTGATTCTTTCGAAACTTCAGCGGTTTTTTGCGACCGAAACTCTGAAAAGAATCAGGTAAGTTTCAGAATCAAGTCCGATTACCTGCTGATTCTTTTGATTCTGCGCCATATATGCGCTTGCTGATTCCCGGCTTTCAAGGGTCTAGTGATATGATGTAATGTATATAGTAATCAAATTTTCATACCTTACTTGACCTGCAAATGCCGACAGGAGAGCGCGCTGTAGCTGCCAAGGCCTTATATAGAGGCTATCACATAGCCCAAGCTCACGAAGCCGAGTATGACCCTCTCTGGGATCCTACATCCGCAGAATTGCTTGAGTCTTTGAACACTCTACCCCCTCTAAGCGAAACCTTTGCGCATATCCTTCGCCATCTTTATTCGCAGCGGTACCTACAGCCTTGCACTCGGATCTCTAAAAGTACCTCGCATCTAGATTTGACTTTAAATGTCTGGCGACACGAGCATCCTAAAATTTTTCGCCAGCTAGTCTGTCTCTGGCCAGCTACCTTTGACGCGCTGCACTTAGCTATTAAAGATGATCCTGTATTCCAAAACAGCTCCCACCAGCCACAGTTCCCCGTTGAGCAGCAGATGGTCGTCGCTCTTTATCGCCTAGGTCATTACGGGAACAGTGCTTCTATTCAAGAGGTTGCACTCTGGGCAGGTTGGGGCTATGGGACCGTAGACTCTGCTACTCGCCGGTTTTTGGTTGCTGTTTGTCGCCCGCAGTTCCTTCGTGCTGCCGTTATGTGGCCTACAGAGCAAGAGCAGGAGGACGCAAGGATCTGGGTCGAAGAGCAGACATGTAGCGCCTGGCGAGGGGGGTGGTTAATGGTTGACGGGACACTTGTTCCCTTGCACTGCCGCCCAGGACATTTTGGAAATATTTGGTATGACCGCAAGAATAATTACTCTTTGAACGTTCAGGTATGAGCTTCTGCTCCTAACAGCGCATTCACTCAACTAGTTCATCAGATCATCTGCCTTCCTAACTTGCGGATCGTAGACTTCGGGGTTGGTCTACCAGGCAGCCAGCACGATTCAAGAGCCTGGAACTACACTCGACTTCCAGTAGAGCACAACACACTCCTAAAAGCAGGTGAATGGGTATGGGGGGACTCTGCATACCCACTCCGTAGCTGGCTTGTCGCACCATATAAAAAGTAAGTTATATGCTGTTATTTTACATCGCTTCTCACAACTACTGCTCAGGCCTGCAAGCGAGCTCCGTGAAAACCGGCGTTTTAACTATTATGTCTCAAAAGTCAGGGTACGCTCTGAGCACTGCAACGCACTCCTCAAAGGCCGGTTTGGCTCACTACGGGGGCTTCGCTTGAAGCTGAACGATGAGTCACACATCAAGTTTGCAACGGCATGGGTCACAGCATGTATTGCTGTGCATTCATTTGCGATGCAAACAGAGATGGATCTCGACTACCAGGCAGATGTGCATTTTGCCCGGGGACTGCGAATCATCGAGCGGGAGCGTGAGAGGGCTGAGGAGTTAGAATTAGCCCGGGCAAGACTGTTTGAAACTGGGAGGGAAGCACAACAGATTCGAGATCAAGAGCTGGAGGGCGGTAAAGCGAAGCGTGAAGAGATCAAAAAGGCTCTATTTGAAGCGATTGGACAATAAGTTCAGCCATACATATTCGAATAAATCATATTTAAATCAGTTGAATTTTCCGGAGTTACCGAGTGGAAAGTTTGGGGTAAAATTTCCGCCCAGAGCCAATTGATCAGCTCCAAATGGCTCGCTTACACCAAAAGCTACGTTGGATTGGCCTAGTGCTGCTCCTTCGACTCCTCCGGATTGACCTACCCCTCCAATCGATCCATTCCCTCCACCTCCTCCAGTTCGGCTGAACACAAAGCTAAACATCTCCATCATCTGCCGGTGCGTGGCTTCCTTCTCTTTCATCCCAAACTCCAAGCGCACCTTCTCGTGTGCCAATCGTTCCTGCTCGCGCTTTGTCTCCTCTGTTTGACGAACCTCCTCCCTAGCCTTCTCGCCTTCTTGCTTAATTTTTTCGATTTCGATTGTGGCCTGGTCATGATTGCGTTCACGCTCGGTTCTTGCTGCGGTCTCCTTGGCTGCAACCCGCTCACGAAGCGACCGGTCTTCATCAAGGCCTTTCTGGACGACAGACTGGACTCCTGAGCGAGTAGATGGCATGCCAGCAGAGTGTGTCGATTTGCTAGTTTTTGTAGCACCAGTACGTGTCTTCTCATCCGATGCCTTCAGAACACCTTTTTTGCTATCTTCTTCCTCTTCTGGGTCGCTTAAACCACCGTGTATGCTAGGTTCCTCAATGTCCCAGTCTACAGATGGAGCTGGACCGACGCTCTGATAAACCAAATGTTAAGATCGTCAATGTAATACTGTTCCCTCACTCACAGCGTCGTCTCCATCTCCAAGGGTAGCCTGAGTAGGCTCATCCCTTCCCTGGCCTGTTAGGATGCAGTCAAGGTCCAGCTCCGTGGTAGAGTTGACCGGCATGGGTGGCTCGATGGCGGGACTACGAGCGACGAGCTGCTTCACTCGAAAGTACCACGGAAATTTTTTTCCGATTTCTTCTACATGAGCAAATGGTATCTGGTAAGTACTGGAGTCAATTCAGCACGAAATATACTTACGCCATTTGTTTTCAAAAGGACTGTCTTCCAAGATGTCCTCTGGCCCATTTACTCCTTCTCCTGTGTCGTTCATTTCGCTCTTATACTTCTCAAAATCTCGCTTAAGCCTACAAAAAGACTTAGATATGTCCAGGAGTGAAATTGTAAGTGACTCACGCTTTAATGCGATTTTTAATCGCCAACCCGAGCGCCTTGATGTTAGTTGGATCTCCACTGCCGTAAAGTGAGGACCCCTTCACAAGGATTTTATGTGCCAGCCTCTCATAATGAGCCGTGGCAGACTTCCCATCCGAGCGTGTTTTCTGTCCAGGAGCTAGCGAGAATCCGAGGATAGTGCGAATGGTTTCGCTTTCTTCAATTTTTGTGAGAAGGTCATCTGTAAGCTCGTGTTTTGTATTCCAGCTTTAAGAAAGTTCATAAACGCGCCTGAGAGTTGCATAAATAGGGAGCATAGCTAAGCATACTTACGGGATCCTGCTTGACATCTCATCGGCAACCACCTCCTCCTTCACAGATCGCAATTTTTTAGTTTTTCCTTCGTTTTGTTCAGACTTTGCCGCAGTGCTGTCCTTTCGTGGGCGCTTTGTGGCAGTCTGCTTAGGCTTTGTGTCTCGAGATTTGGTGTTAGATGAACTCGGTGCCATTTGAGTAGGACTAAGACAGATGTATGCTCGAAGTTTTTTGGAGGTAGTGTTATGTAATCTAATTAGTTGTACCATTTGGGGACATCAACTCGGATCCAAATGTATCCGAAGTTTCAACCAGTCATGAAGTTTCAACCCCGAAACTTCAGCACGAACAACGGCCCAAGTTTCGACAGAAGTTTCGGCGTCGAAGTTCCAGCAGAATCAGCTAGTCCGATTACCCCTAATATCAAGGCAATCCTCAGTACGGATTTTGCGAGCTTTGAGAAAGGCGAGTAAAAGATTCTGTACCTCAGAAACGGTCCTCATAACGATGGTATGAATTGCACAGGTGTGTATTTTAGAGATATGATGTTCAGTGTACTCGGGACAGGGGTATTTAACAGCGACGGTTCGTTCATTTGTATCTTGATCTTTCGCTTAAGCTCAGAGATCCCCGCATATAGGCGAGATGTGGAAATTCCATCGCACCATCTCCCGCCCCTACTTTACTCGCGACCGAATCTCCCACTTCAACCTCTTCGCCCGCCACTCGGACAGCGCAATCTCCAAACTCCTTGCTCGCCTCTCAGAACCCTCTCACCCTGCCATCGACTTTCAAGACGTTGCAGCACGATTCACACTCGATTCGGGCACCGAGTTCCTTTTCGGGCGAGACGTCCATTCCCTAGCCGCACCTCTTCCGTACCCACACGCACCTCCTAAAGACGATAGTGCGAGTTTCGCAGCGGCGTTTGGAAGGGCACAGGAGAAAGTCATGACGAGGTATTTTTTGAGTATGCTGTGGCCGTATGCGGAAATGTTTTGGGATCGGACGGCAGATGATATGCGGGTGATTGATGCGTATGTGCAGCCGATTTTGAGAGAAAAGTTGGAGGAAAAGAAGTGGGTGGGTGGGAAAAGGTTGGAAAAGGCCGAGGATGGGTTGGAAGATGGGTCTGATACGCTGTTGGATCATCTGGTTCAGCTTACTGATGGTAAGTTGGATTTATGCTGTTTTGAGCCAATAAGTACTGATACGATCGTAGACGAGTCGGTAATTAGGGATGAAATTGTCAACATCCTCGTAGCCGGACGTGATACTGCAAGTCTTCATATCCATCACTTCAAAATATCTGACTAATGGTCCCATAGACGGCTGCAACCTTAACATTCGCGGTATACATGCTGGCAACGAACCCCAACATCTTATCCAAACTTCGGGCTGAAATTCTTGCTTATGTGGGACCTACCAATTATCCTACCGCGGATGACTTTAGAAATATGAAATACTTGAGGGCGGTTATCAACGAGACTCTTAGGTTCGTCTCGCCTGCGGAGCTTTTTGGCCATCACGAAACCGGGTACTAGCTGATGATGCCATATAGGCAGAATACAAATTAGCAGCCCTGATCGGCCCTGTTAAACGGCTATATGTGTAAATCAGCCCGGCGAAAATCGGCATGGTATTCATCAGACCGGTCTGAAACCGTCAGACCGACATTAGAGATATAGGTCTCCTAGCAGCCACCCCCTCCGCAAGGACATCGACAGGTGCTTCAATGGCCGGAAAACTCATGTAGCGCCGATGCAGTACCTTATCAAGTGGTCCGGAATACCCAATGATCGAGTAGAGAGATGGTCATTCAAGCACCCTGACCACAAACCCCTCACCGTCCCTCCCGGCTATTTTCCCTCAGCCAAGTTCGCCATGTTGGCGGCCAGCACGCTACACACGCGGGTGGAGGTTTTTTCGGACGGTTCTAGGTCGGCGGAAGGAGTAGGGGCCGGTGCGGTCCTTAAGGTGCACGGTCGTTGGGGTGCGGCATCGGGAATTCGTTTGGGAGACAAGTCGGCGTGTACAGTCATCGAAGCCGAGATAGCGGCAGTACTTTTAGCAACCCAATCTATTCTGAGGCTGCGATACATCGAGGACGCTACGATTTACAGTGATTCCCAGGTCGCAATAGCTTGCATAGAAGGAGTCACGACCGGCGCACCACGGAATCTGGTTAGGGCCACGCGCAGAGCGATTCAACGGGTCAAAGATCGAAGAGACTGCAAGGATCTCCACCTTTCATGGGTCCCCGCGCACAAAGGCTTCCTCGGTAACGTCCAGGCGGATCAGGAGGCAAAAATGGCGGCGAAAGGGGCCAGCTACCCTCAGGACCTCATCCCACAGTTCCTTCTCGAATACCTTCCCCAAGCGACAAGAGCGACGTGCAAAACTATTGTAAAGGAGAAATACAAGGGCCAGGCCGAGCAATACTGGTCAGACGGCACGGCAGGCGTGAAACTCATGGCGAAGTACCCTTCCATCGCACCCTCAGTTTTTCTTGACGACACGTCTGGGCTCAGCCGAGCGCAGACCACGATGTTGTTCCGGCTAATTACCGGGCATGTGCAGTTGCAAAAACACCTGTGCAAACTTCACGTCGTTGACACTGCGGTGTGCCAGCAATGCGGGGACGAGCCGGAGACAGTCACGCACTTTATCCTTCGCTGCCGGAAGTATGAGGGCATTCGTCAGTCGGTGTTAGCCTCCAGAGGGAGGGATTTTCTCAGTCTATCTTTTCTTTTCTCGAACAAGTCTGCTTTTCCTTTTTTGCTTGAATTTGTTAGACGGACCCATCGTTTTGATAATTTACTTAGATAGTTCCCTTATTGTTTCTTGTTTTTCCTTCTCTGTCTCCTCTCCGACTCTCAGTCTAGTTCAGCCTCACGATTTCCAGTACTTTTAATAGCGCTTCGCGCCACCCTAGTTTAGAACGTAGTCCCGAGATAAGTGGCAGTCCGCCCTCCTGACGCTCCGAAGGTAGCGGATTTTAACATTTGGAATTACCCTGGTCTGCTGGGAAAAGTAACATCAAGGCC
>WSTH01000152.1:0-36631 GCA_019616345.1 Ceratobasidium sp. 395 | reverse complement strand
TGAATTTATTTGAGCATGATATGTACATATTCTGAGAGCCAGAATTTCGCTCTATTTAATGAGCTCTTAACCAAAACAATGTGGTGAGATTTTGGGAATTCATACCCGCTCACCCCGGGTACGTGCGGGAAACCGCCGGAAACTGGCATTCCTGCGTGCGGGTGCGGGGGCGGGGGCGGGTATGACTCAAAAGCGCCGGTTTCCGGCTGCGGGTGCCGGAAACCCGCAAAATTCCCGGGCGACATCCTTAGGTTGTGACACGTGTATGCATATATGTGGGTGGGTGTTGGCATATCAACAGCCTCAGTAGCTTGCTGGTCATTGCAAGTAACATTTCTGGCTTTCACAGTACTTTGGTGCATCTAGCTTATTGTGAATACATAGATGCAGAAGTCAGTTGTCTGTGCCGTGCTTCAGACTGTTCACCCTGTTGACTGTACAGGAAGCACATGTACACAAACGCAGGTATGAGGCACCCATTGTGGTGACTCAGATGTCACACAACCTGTGAGGCAGTGAGCCCGTGGATGTAGCTCTGAGTGCTTGACAACTCCAAATGTCTCAGAGGCTGTTCAACACAGTGAAGAGTGGGGAAACGGCTAGGTGAATGCTTCTTGCAGTTGACCAGAACAATTCACACTTTATAGATATTGTAGCTAAGTACTAAGCAAACAGTAAACAGATCACCAGATACAACCAAGCAAGCTACAAGCAAGAACAAGAGGAAACACATCTAAGCGTTGCTTGCACAAGCGCAAGAGGCGACGGCAAGCAAGTGGGGGAAAGGACAAGGCAACACAAGCAAGGATAAGCAAGGATAAGCGAGGGAGCAGTCATAAGAGAATGCAAACTGCCTGCAAGGTTTATAGAAAGCGACAAGGAAAATGAGGGAAGGGCAAGAGAGAAGATGTATGATCCTCAAATCATGACATCTCATTTTTCTTACCCCTCCTCCATCTGCTCTCTGTGCCATGTTTAGATCTGTGTCTTTGTCATATGTCCTTGTATGTTCTCACTTGTTTGTTTGACTCCTCTGCTTGCTTGCTTGCCATCACCTTGAGCGCTTGTGTAAGCGTGGCTTAGATGTTCCTGTGTTCTCTCTTGCCTCTGCATTGCTTGTACTTGCTTAGTGCGCGCGTAGTGATAAGATACATCATGTCTGCAACATATAAACATTGTGAATTGTTCTGGTTAACCCCAACCATGATTCACCTCATTGTTTCACCCACTCTCACCACGCTGCATAGCCCCTAAGTCGTTCTAGGACTTACTAGGGTTCCACTTTGCGCTATCTACGTCTTACGAGTTCACTTCCTGTTGGGTTGTGACAGAACTGATGTCTTGATCAGAGGATCATGACACAAGACAATGGCCATGACAGAACAGCCACACCAAGTAAGATTACATGATTTCAGGTGTTTATCTGAGCACTTATCTCACCCCTGTTCAAAACTACTTTTCTTTCCCAGAGGAGTGATTTATCACATGAACTTAGCACTTACCACTCATCCAACTTATCTTTTAACTTCTTTTCTTTCCGATGAGGCGTAAGGAGCAAGTTGTCACATTCTCTGGAACTGAGTATGACTACTATGAGATTCAGAGCTGCAACAACCTCAGGAGCAACTTACTCAACACTGTCAACAATCCCATGTGACACTTGTCATCACCCCTCCACAGCCACATGATACATGTTACCAGGCACAGTATGGAGTGTGCCATGGAATGACTCATGCCCAAACAGAGCGGTATATCAAGGAAACAATGACATCCCGGAGTGTTATGACCCATGTCACAATCCATCAAGCAGTGAACATGTGAATGAAGAAGTGAACTCAGGTCACTCCAAATGTCTGAGAGAATGCACTAAGCAGTGTATATGCGAGTACAAGTGATACAGAAGCAAAGGGAGACCATGTGTACATCTAAGCGACGCTTGCACATGCGCACAAGCCGATGGCAAGCAAGCGAGCGGAAGCATGAAACAAACCAGCAAGAATAAGTGAGACCATATGACAAAGATACAGAACTATACATGGCACAGAGGGCAGACACAGAACGGGCAAGAGGAATTAGATGTCATGATTTGAGGATCATGACATCCCGCTCCTATGCGTCAGGACTTATACACCACACACCCACCACTCACCTCTTCATTCCACCTCGGACTTCAGCCCTCACACGCAGTTTTACCTTGTGCCGTGGCTTGACCCTGGTAAGTGTTCTGTGAGCATCCATTGTGCAAGCAGTGCAGCCCATTCATTGCTCACCTCCTTGCCACTCTCTCGTGGCTATGTCTCATTTCCATTGTATCTGTCCACTTCCTTGATGTACTGCCTTGCCCTATGATGTGTGATAAACCTACTCTCACACCTTGCACCTCATAGCATATATATGGTGGAGAACAAGGCTGGTAAGCTCAGCTTGTTTAACCACATCAACTCTCCCCTCCACAGTGTGACTCTACTAGCGGGCCTTATCACAACTATTGTCATTAGTAACATGGCGTTTGATCAGCCACAAGAACTTGAGATCTTCGGTCACTCAATCCTCACTCCCTTTGGATCAGATTTCTGACCAACAACTGAAAACAGACAAGGATTGCATACAAGGAGCAGCCAAAAGGCCACAGTGGACTCGCTACCATTGATACCAATCAGAAACAGACACAAGGAGCAATTTAGCTGATGACCAACCCACACAAACCACACAGCACAAAACTAGAGAATAACCAAACAACAACTAAACGCCTGCATCAGCCCCTCAGTTGAACACGTGTTTTGGTGCCCAAGAGTGAGGGAACTATAGGAATGGCAGGGTGGGCAAGCAAATCACCTAAGTTTACCAAACCAACTACCATAAGCTCAATCCTACCATGAACGCTGCACTACTCCTTGCCACACTGTGCTTGGCACTGGTTGCTGTTTTGGTCCCCTCCGGCCAGCATTCCATTGCCACTGCATGTTGACCACTTTCTGTTCCGCTACCACAAGATCCTGCTTGATCTGTTGAATGAGCGCCTTGCTCTCCGCGATCTGTTGCTCTACATCCAGCCCCGGAACTCCGTGCTCAGCTGTTGCCAGACTCGCTAGTGTAGTGGAATCAGATTCTGTCTTGGCGCATCTTGAGGGACAAGCCAGAAATTCTGCGGTGGCAGAGCTGTAGTGGTTTGGAGGCTTGAGTTGCAGTACGCGGGGTTTGGATCAGCTTTTGCTGTAATAAGGGTTTGGATCATCTGGTGGATCTGTGGATAGGGGAACAGGTGAACCACCAGCTCAGGTGAGATCCAGGTCTGACTCAGACCTAGGCTGCACCCTTTGTTTTGACCTGGTGAGGTCATAGTTGTGCCTAACCCAATGGCCTTGCTGATTTGTTAGCCTGTTCCTTAGATTTGGGAAACAAACTGAGAGCAGCGAGTGATGACAAACAGCCCCTATGTCATAGCGTTGGGGGACGTATGCGTATTCTTCATGGTAGGGAGTGAGCAATGCTACAGACAGTGAGGAAGACATGACACACCGTACGAAAAGAAAGTCAGACGATTAGAATATCTAGTCCGTCTCAGGTCATGATATGAAACCGGGGTCTGTCTTGAACAGCTGTATTGGATAGGGTAGGGGCTCATAAATGCAGCACGTACCAGTCCAGATCAACTAGTTGGGCCCATGGGGCTCTAGGAGTGGACAATGCTTTCTGGTCCTTGGGGTAAAGTCTGTCAGCGGGACCATTTGGTAAAGTGGTGTCACTTGAATGTGGAGGAAGGGCAGGGATGAATAGTGAAAAACAAAGGGTTCCATACCCAGGTCTTAGGGGCAAGAGACCCACAGGGGCAGAAGCAGCAGATAATCCCCTACAGACCATGGAGTTAGCGCCTGTTCAGGGTACTGTTGCGAGCATAGTTGGGGATCTGACCAGGCGGTTGAGATCATTGAGGGCTTGGCCTCTTGCCAATGTGTGTGGGTGTGGACGGGTGGTGGGCAAAGAGAAGACGGCAGCCAAAGACCCCTGCCATGGCCAGCTGTCATGATGCTCTGATCAAGACATCTCTTCTCTCTTGCCCCTCCTCACTTCCCTTGTCGCTCTCTGCCTTGCTGGCAGTTCCCATTGCCTTATGTCTGTGCCCCCGCTTATTCTCGCTTGTTCTCGCTTGTTCTGCTTTGTAATGTCTCCCGCTTGCTTGTCGTCACCTCTTGCGCTTGTGCAAGCGCCGCTTAGATGTGTTTCTCCTTCTTCTCGCTTGTAGCTCGCTTAGTTGTACCTTGTGACTTACATACTGCTCGCTTACCACTTTGCTACAATATATAAACCTTGTGAATCGTTCTGGTTAACCCCAAGAACAATTCACCTCGTCTTATCCCCACTCTACCATCTGCAGTGCAAACTCTAAGACATTTGGAGCTGCCTGCATTCACTCCCCTCACTCACAAGTTCACTTCCAGTCGGGTTTTGACACCAGCTGGGTGTGCGTGTGTGCACATTGTCATGCCAGTCACTGCACCAGGTGCCAGCACCACCACCAGACATGGGGCCTCAGGTGCCACCACCGCATTGGCTTTGGGTGGGCGTCAGCACTTGACCCCCATTGCCTGGAGCGCACCTTTTGTCATGCATTCACAGGATCTCAGAATAGTCCTGGGAGCACATGATACGGTGCTCTTGAGAGCTCCAGAGCATGCAGCCTATGCTTGTGAGTGCCAGGCTTGCAATCTATATCATACACAGACAACAGTTATCAATCCAAAGGCTCTTGACATTCAGTGTGTCACTCAGGATTGAGCTGGCCCTTCAGAGTGCATGAAACATTGGTGTGTGGATCCAGACACACTAATCCACATAAAAAACCGAAACAAAGGCTTGAATAACATGTGTATATCATGGTAGTGTTGGAAAATTTTGGCGATAAAATGAGAGACATTTGTGGACAAAGAGCAGAAATGGCGGCACAACTAGGGTATGAGGACAATACAGCTGTGTGACTAAAACATTTTGTCAATCAGTTGTTCAGACAGGGAAAGCCTGGTGCCAGAGGGTGAGCGCTGCGCAACGGAGGTGAAGGACAACAGCGTGGCTTTGGTATCTGAGACAAAACTCACCTTCCAGGTGTCCTGCCTGTCCTTGTCAAACAATGTGATCAAGATGCAACGCACTGTGTTCGAGTGTGATAGAATGTTTGGTGATGGCACACACATGATAACACATCAGTGAGAAAGCATGATTAGTAATATTCTGGGACAAGGCTAGGCAAGCGAGAAAAGCTCTCTCACCTCAAGGCTCTGCCTGATTACAATAACGAGTGGGGAGAGAGAGAGAAAGGAGGTAACAAAGTTTGGAGAATAACGAATAGATGGACATCAGACTAGGAACTTGTTTGCAAGGCCAAGTGTTGGGACGCAGAGGCAAATCCAGCACCGCTGGATAGTATTGTGGCGAGCCAGTGGGTGACACTCGAAGACCAGCAATGCATCCCCAGCATTCGTATGGTGTGCAAAATCAGATATCAATTGTTTTCTTTTTTTTTTTGAATCGTGCTCACCCTGTTTCACGGGCTGCAGCCTGTTGAGATCTTACAGTATGGGTGTACTCCCTGTTGTCAGACGTGTTAGGCAAGGTCTCACAGCTCCCACAAACAGCGGAGAGGCATGCAGCTGAAAAAGAGACAAGTTGGCTGTCACAGTAAGGCAAGGGAAGTAAGGAAATGATGCTTACTAAACAAGGGACACTATCATGCGACTGGTTGAGCACATGCTGCTTGTTGAATACTATGCCAGTGCTAGACCAAGCCAAAGATGAAGTGATTATAGTAGTGATTGAGAAAGAAGGATGGGCAGACCAAGCGTAAGTTGGGGTTGGACCAAAGAGAGATGCTGTTGTCAAGCCTGTAGATTTGAGATCCAAGGTGGCAGGTGGCCACAACATTGTGAGTGGATACAATGGCAACACGTTGCTTCCTCTTGGGAGCAAGAGCATGAGATGTTGTGTTCAGGCAGTGAACAGGAGTGATGGTGGGTGAGAAATTGGTAAACAATTTGATGTAAACAAGTGGGTGAAGGCAGAGCCACTCCAAGCCTTTAGGGAGGGAGAAAATGGTGCAGACACGGCCAGCACACTAACCTACACACCAAGTTGTGGTAAGCCATGCTTTTTTGAATAGAATACAAAAAACTCATGTTGTAGTCCAAACTCTTCACATGATACACCAGGAGAGCAACGTCAAACGCTTCATCCAAGCACGCACTCCCAGACTGCATGTTACATTGCTGTAACTACTGATATCACACATGCACTTTTGTTTCAGCAAGGCCTTGGCCAGCCATATTTCATACCTGCATTGGAGTTAGTCTAGTCTTGTAGATCTGATAGGTTTGACTGAA
Organism: Ceratobasidium sp. 395; assembly: GCA_019616345.1. Lineage (NCBI taxonomy): Eukaryota > Fungi > Basidiomycota > Agaricomycetes > Cantharellales > Ceratobasidiaceae > Ceratobasidium > Ceratobasidium sp. 395. The sequence goes on along the minus strand of WSTH01000152.1, from coordinate 30,260 downwards.
TTCACTGAACTTACTGGACCAACTGGATCAGATACCACGCTTGCTGCCCCAGTAATTCTGGTAAGTTAATGATAAATCCACTAAATTTTGATATGCAGGGCAGGGAAGGGGGGGTCGCGTCTGAACAAGGAAAACATGGCCAAAAAAGAGGTGCTGTCAGAGCTCCCTCAAGATAGGTGATATAGGAATGAAGTATGGGACAAGATGTCCAGTGACTTAGTGGACAGGTGAGAGAACTATAAGTTCTTGGTCTGTAGCCTCAAACTTGCCCTTGGTTGCATACAACAGAGAACACAGCCATGTATCTATGTGAACAAACTGAGAAGCACACCAAGTGATACAGGTATTTGATATGAAATACAAGATGACTAATTGTTCTAGAAGATTCTGTGATCACTTGACTTCTGACTAATGAACCCTGATGACAACGGTTACAAGATGATAAGTCAGCATTATGACAAATGTTCCTCAAGAGGAAAGTGTATCTGAGAAATATGATAAATCAAAGATGTATTCTAGGATGTGTGTCAAGTCATGACAGGCGCTGGAGAGTGGGTCAAACCCATCCAAGTGATCAGACCTGTATACCTAAGCAGCATTGACTGGGATCATGTCATGTGACTTCAAGGAGTTTGTTGTCCACTCAGCCATTTGAGCCTGCTCTGTGTTCCCCATTAGCTCTGTATATCTGTGCCCTTGACATATGGGAAAGAGTAACAGCAGACTACTTGACTAGTGCCTTGTACCAGCCACCAGACTTAAGGCACCAACAACACTCAGTGCCTAATTAGGCCAAGGGACTCCAGTCCGCTTTGAAGCCACAAGGCACACCCATAAGCAGGTGGCAACAAGACACCCTCAGCACAAACACAAGGCGTACCAAGTCCCTAGACAGACACAAGATCAAGATCATACCTTACATATAACCGAGATCTGACACTGAGTACCTGTCAGAGCTTTCTCAACAATGTGTGAGGTAAGAGTGAAGGGTATGAGGATGAGATGCCTCAGTGACCAAGAGATATAAGTAATGTTGGAGGTCAAGTTCTTGGTCTGTAGCCTCAAACCTGCCCTTGGTTGTATACAACAGAGAACACAGCCTTGCATCTATGCAAACAAAATGAGAAGCAAACTGAGTCATGCAGGTATTTAGTATGAGAGTTGAAATACAAGATGGCCAATGGTTCTAGAAGATTCTATGATTGTGTGACTTCTGACTAATGGATCCTGATGACAAAGATCACTAAGAGGATGATTAAGTCATGGTCAATGTTCCAAAAAAGGAGAATATATATCAGAAAAGTGTCAGGAAATTAGAATATGATGATGGAAGTGTGTCAAGTCATGCCAGTACCTCAGCCTGCTTTTTTTTCAGTCGGATAGACCTGAAAAGTCAACTGTTAACTAGACACACAATGGGTGTCTTCCCATCAGAAATACGGAGGTGTTTAGATGGGTTCATGACTTGTCTAAACATCTAGTGCCAAGAGGACTCAGAGTCTGAACCCTGGTCTCAATGACTCAGCAGTTGGATGCAGTCTAGACAGCGCCAAGGGGGTTTGTAAATCAGCGATAGATGAGCAGATTGAGGACAACCCCCTCCCCCCGTTGTAAACAATTTAGACACACATTTAGACAACCATCAAATTCAAAAGCAGCTTGTATGCATATAAAACAAATGTCATCTTCATTGCAGCTGTGCTGCTAAAGTGTCACTTGTAAAGTACACAATCTGAATCTGTTGAGGCTGGGTATAGCTGTGATTAGGGGTTAGGAGGTTGGGCTCTCATATAAATTGTTGCACTCCTCTCCCCACCTGCCTCCACAACTCTTCCACAGAGGGCAACTTTATCAGGCAGACCAAAATACTGAGGGAAAACAGCATGAACAAGATATATGAGACAAAACTGCTCTTTGCCTTGCCTTGCCTCCACTCCATGTGAGAACATCTTATCGCCAAACATACACAAGTCTTCTGGCAACCATTCAACTTCAACACTCAGGTCCAGGAACACCTAGTTACCACCAGCAAAATCACCCAGCGAAAATAGAACATCAAGTTCTCCCTCCATCCCTAATGAGTTGCAACACATCTCTGTCTGCTGATTGAAACCAACCTACTGAAAGGTAAACATGGCCCCCCAAAATGGTGGGTGTGGGCTCTTGTGGAGTTTGCACCTGAGTTGCTTGAGAAGAGAATAGAACTTGGGGTGTATGTGCAGTATGAGGTTGGTGATTTCAAGGTCCAGAATCTGTTTCTGCATGTGAATTTAAAGTAGGTTGATTACCGCACCGGAGTTCTTGCTCTCAAAGGCCTTCTTCAACTTGGTTGAGGTCACAGGATCCATGTGCTAACAGATTTTTCAAACAGAAATCAAACACAATAATTTCTACTCACACCTTCCTGAACTTGGGCAATCCATACCATACACTGATGGAAAGAACTGGCCCCCAGACAAGCAACACCCTGAGCTATTGTGTTGAAAAGCCTGTTGACCTTGTCCTGAACTTCCGTTTGGGACTCAGGATTTTTTGCTTTTGGTGGGTCCTTGGGCTTAACCAGTGACCAGAGGGACTTACACAATGGCTTCCTGAGATTAGTGTGAGCTGCTGCCTCGTTGGCGCAACCATCAGGGGCATTCTTGTGGCTTTTTGGGGGAATGATATCAGTAAATTCTTCATAGATTCTTGTATACCAGCCTGAATGTGGTCCTGAGATAATATCAGTCAAGTTGCATAGTAAAAGATCAGAACATACAAGAGCCTTTCAGTCAGTATGGTCCAGTATATATACCAACAAAAGATAGCCACCTGTACTAATCACCTAGAAGACCCTGGGCACATCCTACCCCTGTTGTTTGCCATTTTTATGTCCTGTGCCTTTGGGGTGATAATGCTATTTCAAAATCAGCCCTTCCTGTTATTTACCATTGTGACACTCTACAAGTGTCTCCTGGATAGCCTAATGGTTGGAGGTCCTACCTACTAGATGACATCATTCATAGTTATCATGGACAATGGTTCAACTCCTCCTTAGGGCAATTGTTTTCATGTGAATGTCCAATTGTTTCAACATTTTTCATTTTTTCCAAGGAAGGAAATCTTCAAACAAGGATATAGTGGTTTGAGAAATTTCAAAGTCATTTCAAGCAATTTCAAGTAATTTGGGAGATTTTGAAGATTCTGGTGATTTGAGGGATTTGAGTGATGTGGGTGGTTTGTGCAATGTGTGCAATATATCATTTTCACTACTCGGTGGGCTGGACAGTGATGTCCAAAAGGGAGCTCCCTTCTGTAGTGTTTGAGGATGTCAAGTGATCTCAGGTGCTGTTCAAGCTGCCCCAGCAGGATACTGTTTTGCTGATGGGCTGCAGTGGGTGTGCCAGGCTGCAAGCCAATTTGCAACAGCAAGTACTTGGGTCCAAGCACAAGTATGACTAATCGTCCCAGGTGGGACGTAAAGAATCTGCTGTAAGCTAGACAAGGGTTTTGCCATTCTTGTGCATGGGGTTTGTTGGTTGGACATGTTATCTGTGCAGGCGGTCAGACCTTCATCTGGGGTACAAGGTTGGAGATTGAAGAGGATAGAGGACACGCAAGTAGGAGAAGCTGTACAGCCACCTATTCCACCTCCAAGAACACACATGGTGTCATGATCCTCTGATCAAGACATCCGTGTTCTCTTTTCCCTCCTGCATGCGCCATGTGTTGATGTTCGCTTAGCATGTCGCTTGTCTTGTTCTCCCGCTTATGTCGCTTAGTTCTTGCTTGTTTGATTTGTTTTCCCTCTCGCTTGTGTGCTGTCGCTTGGTACGCTTGTACAAGCAACGCTTAGATGTGTTACTGTTTCCTCTCGCTTGTAGTGTGCGTAGTTGTTGCTTAGCTGATTACTTCAATATATAAACGCTGTGAATCGTTCTGTTTAATCGCAAGAACGATTGACCTTATCTTATCCCCACTCTACAATCTGCAGTGCAAACTCTAAGACATTTGGAGCTGCCTGCACTCACTCACTTCACTCACAAGTTCACTTCTAGTCGGGTTGTGACACATGGGTTGCGCTCATGCAACCAATGAGGACATGCAGAAACCACGCATGAAAGCAAGGGGTCATGTTGACACACAATATGATCAGCGCAACAAGTTTTGGGGCTAAGATCTAGTTTGCATTGCTTAGACACAAGACACACACCTGGAGCCCAGAGGGTGGAACAAGAGGCACATGAGTGCGGCTGTACTGTGTTCCATTTAGCTGGGTTCTTGACAATTTGGGCTGTTGGAATGCCTGCACAATACTCATGAAGCTAAGTGGTTTGGGTGTTTGTACTCTGGCATAAGAATGCACAAGTGGTCCAGGCCATGGGATAACCAGATAAGCTGCAAAAGCAAGTAAACAAGAAGGAGGTGTCATAATCCTCTGATCAAGAGATCCTAGTTCTATTGCCCCTCCTTCAGTTCCCTTGTTGCACTCTGCCTTGCTGGCAATCTCCATTGTCTCTTGTTTGTATTCTCACTTAGTCTTGCTTGTTCTCACTGGTCTTGCCAAGCTTGTGTTTCCCCTCGCTTGCTTGCCGTCGCCTCCTGCGCCTGTGCAAGCGACGCTTGGATGCCTTCTCCTTCTTCTCGCTTGTAGTTCGCTCAGTTGTGCCTTGCGACTTGTACAAAGCTCGCTTAGTACTTGCTACAATATATATACAGTGAGGATTCTTCTGGTTAACCCCGAGAACAATTCACCACGTCTTTTCCCTGTTCTACACACCCTAGTGCATTCTCTAAGACATTTGAAGTTGCCTAGGATCATTTGCCCATTCACAAGTTCACTTCCCAACAAGTTGTGACAGGAGGGGGTCTGGTTGGGCTGGGTTTACAAGAGTGAGTCTGGGATGTCTTGGATGAGTTCAAAGCCAGGTGTAGTGTGGCGCAATTGGTATTGTATTCAGCTGACGCACATGAATCAACCCACATCTGAGTCACAAAGGGAGATCAAGGGGGAATGAGTAACAAAGGACAGGGCAAGAATTACTACTGATCCTGCTCCCACCGGAACAGGGAGATGTTGCGCTAGACGTGATTGCCAAGAATGTGCAAATGTGATTGTGCATGTGAGTATTTGTCCAATGCTCAGACACACGATGCACCTAGGCACAAGGACTGGAGACACAAGGCCTGTGTGAGTGGTCATACTGTGTCTTGAGGAGCCGCATTCTTGGTGGGCTGGGTGGTTCAGCCAGTTTGGTGAAGCCCAGTGGTCCTAGCAACACAAATGCTTGCGCATGCGCAGGCGAGGTGGTTGTCCAATCAGGGATGATCAATCAAGGCGAGTGACAAGTTGAGGGAAGAGGTGGTTGTCTTGACACATTGCAGGCAACCTATTTGGATGAGTCTGACAAGTAAGGAGCCATACAAGGTGTGGTGGTGTTGGTTCGGTGTACTGTGGGTGAGCAAAGTTCGACCCACACTGGTGGTGGGTAGTAGCAGGTTATGGGAGCGCGGAGATGGGTGTAAGTAGCACATTCGTTGCGGTTTTGTTCCCCTTGAGGCAAAGAACTGTTGTGCTCAACAGGACCAGCAAGACTGTATGATACAGGTGCAATGTCATGATCCTCTGATCAAGACATCTCACCTCTCTTGCCCCTTCTTCGTCCGCTCTCTGTCCCATCTGTAGTTCTGTGTCTTTGTCATATGCCCTCGCTTGTTCTTGCGTGTTGGCTTTATTTCTCCGCTCGCTTGTTTGCCGTCACCTTGTGCGCTTGTGCAAGCGTCGCTTGGATGTGTCCGCATGTTCCCTCGCTTCCCGCTCGCTTATACCCACTTAGTACCCGCGCAGTTACCTGATTTATGATTTATGCAATATATAAACCTTGTGAATCGTTCTGGTTACCCCCAAGAACGATTTACCTCGTCGTTTACCCCTTCTTCACTCCGTTGAGCAAGCTCCAAGACATTTGGAGTAGCCAAGCACTTAAAACTACATCCACAGGTTCACTTCCTGACAGGTTGTGACACAAGGGTAAGGTTTGAAGTTACAGACCAAGAACTTGACTTCCTTGTCAGTCATGGCTCTTCTTACATCATCTGGTTACTGAGCCATCTCACGCTCATACCCTTTATTCATTTTATCACCTATTGTCTGAGGGACTCTGACGGTTTAGCGACAGAGGATTCATGCCATTTGTGTGTTTGGTGACTAGTCTGCACCAGTGGCTTAGGTCCAGGCTCTAGTCCAAGCTCAGAGAGACCATACTTGTAACGAGCACATGCAGCAGCATACTTTGCAACCTCAGTAATGAGATGATACCCAGGTATTTTGAGGGAGCACATAGGGCGTCTCGTAAGGACAGCAGTGTAGTGCTCTTTGTAGTCAAACACCTCAAGCTCCAAGGTTCCTGGGTGTTTGTGTGCTAGTTTGCTGGTCGTTTCTTTGTAAGTGGCTTTCTTTGGAAGCACAAGGCTTCCAAGCATTGAGGTATGGGCAGCCATAGTGTCAAGTTTGCCAGCCCTTCAGACAAATTGAATCAGAGGACCTGATGTCTGTAGAAGATCATACATATATTATATGCTTCAAAGGCTTTCCTACATGTCTCCTTTATCATCTGTCTTGCGTGCTATACCAAAATATGAGTGAGGAGCAATTAAGGTGAGAACTGCATACTTCTTGGTCAGCGGTCACTGCGTGATCCATCTGTGCACATGAGTCCAAACCTGTGTCTGCTTACAGATTTTCACTAAAACACTGCATGGACGTCATATCAAGGAAAAATATCATCTTCAGTGACATGTCATTGCATGTAGCGGTTCCATGGGCTTGTTTTCAGCAGAGTTTGCCATGGGGTTGAGGTGTGTAGTGACCTCCTGTAGACTTTCAAGCACCACTGGATTGTCCTGAAGGCTCTCCTGGAATTTTGAAGGCGTGAGCATAGTATGTGAAGCTGCATAGACTCATCGGCTTACTTTGTGAAGCACATGAGTAAAACTTACAGACTGATGTCATGCAGGAACAAAGGTGGGTTCTGTGTCCCGCAGCAGGTATCCCACAGCTGACAGCTGATCCCCTTCACTGCCTGCTTCCTGCACGCTGGAAGGCAGGAACCCAGCAGAAACCGCGGCATTGTGATGTAAAGGAGCTCATTGAAAAGCAAAAACTCACAGCATTTGAACAATATTTAACACTTATCCATAATGAATCTTTACGAGCCATTCCTGGGCAGTCTCTGTTTTTGAGGAATTCTCCCAATAATACCATGTACCAGAACCCAGCACAAACATATATGAAGACCACCATTGAGTGCAGATATTTCACAGCATTCTGATGAAATGCTTATATTCACCCAGGAAACTTATCTTACAGAGATTGTGACACTTCTTTACTCAGAGCTATTCCCCCTGAGTGCGCAGCCCCCCTTATAGACTTAGGATTTTTTCCAAATGTTTCCTTGATGACTCAAATGGACTCGGGGTACCTGAGAGCCCTAGTTATGTCACATGGCTTATCTAGCTTTCTGACATTTTGCAGCTATGTGAACTGACCACTGGGTGGTGACTGCACTGTGTTTAAGCTTGAAATGCACCATCCAACCCCTGAACACAGTAAGATATATGCATACTGATGTCTCTATGTTCCTGATCACATGTCCAAGACTAGTTTGAGCACATCTCTTGTATCAGAATCGATGAAAAATGATTCCGCAAGTCAGTACAGAGCAGTCAAGCTCATTTATATCACTCAGAGGGTGTCTTCCCCTGTTTCATCCCCTGAAAGCGCTTCAAAGGACCTGAAACTTGGTCATTATACTCAAATGAACAGATTGCACCATTCCCAGACATAGGGAGAGACATTTGCACGGTGGGATTCACCAGTGCACGTGGCATTGTCAGGGGTTTCAACCCCATGTTCCCCCCATAGGTCCTGAACCACAGCAGCTGGAAGGATGTAAGTATGCTTATTCAACTTGACTCATCAATGTGTATCAAATCATGGATACATGTACATGCATATATGGAGGTATAGTTACGCGTGCACTTACCATTCACTAATGGCTGGGTCAATTTGGGTAGCTAATTCTTCAGGTACTGGAAAAGGAGGTGGGTCAACAACCAATATATCCATGAACAGACACAATTCTCTAAGTCATGTTTGATCACAAATATGCACTTGAATTACGTTGTTACTGATTAGTTAGACTTGTGTGATAACCACCGCTTCATTACTGAGATGACTAAGACTGTTTGTAATAGTTCTTGTGTCCCTTTACATGTCTCCCACCGTTACATCTCACTTCCCTTACCCACAGTTGGCATACTGTGGGATGTTGTAGTAGTACCCATATGTCTATATGGGAGAGCTGAGAGCCTTATGCCTCAAAATTTGACCACTTGCCTCCTCTAGCCCTTCTCCAGCACAAGCATCCCTGCGTGGCTCTGTTAAGACTCTTGGCCTAGCTTTATCAGCAAGTGCTCCTTACTACATTCCTATCTGTCACAACCCGTGAGGAAGTGAGCTTGTGGATGTAGTTTGAGTGCTTGGCAAGTCTAAATGTCTTACAGCTTGCTCAACACAGTGGAGAAGGGGGAAACGACGAGGTTAATCGTTCTTGGGATTAACCAGAACGATTCACACACTATTTATATTGTAGCAAAGCACTAAGCGAACAGTGTACAAGTCACAAGGTACAACTAAGCGAGCTACAAGCGAGAACAAGAGGGAACACATCTAAGCGTCGCTTGCACAAGCGCAAGATGCGACGGCAAGCAAGCGAGGGGAAGCATGGGACAGCACAAGCGAGGATAAGCGAGAAAACAGACATCAGACAATAGAAACTGCCAGCAAGGCAAAGAGCGACCAGGGGAATGCAGGAGGGGCAAGAGAACAAGGATGTCTTGATCTGAGGATCATGACACTATCCCCCTTCTATTTGTCTCCTTTGGCCTGGACCATTGTTGGACTCTGCGAATTTTTTTAGGAGTTGCAGTTTTATGTTGGCAGTTGGGCTTGACACATCCACTGCTGCGTTGAGGTTGCATAACACTAGCCAGTTTTGGGACTGTGATTTGGCCACTCCGGCTGGGGACTCTGATGAAAAGAACACGTGTGACTGGTCTGAAAGCTTCTTCCGGGGCAATTCCCAGTTTCAGTACAATTCTGATAAAAAGGTGCAGACACAGGAGAATCTGGACATGCAACTCAGTCTCATAACATGCAGAATGCTTCCTGGGGAGCTTCTGTAACAAGACATCCTTGTTTGGGGGGTCTCAAATGGTATGTCTTACCAGTAAATAATATTGGTGTGTTCTGATGCTTCTTTTACAGCTCCGGTGCTGCTTTCACCATCTCAAATCGATAACACTGAGACATTTGATCTTATAGTCAAGCATAGGGTGTTTGTCACAACAAACTCTACTATGCAAGACTGGTTCGTTCTCAACTTGACGGTATCATTGGTGGGAAGCATTGCCAAGAGCTGAGGTGTACTCAAGTGAAGGTTCATGTTGTAAGTCAACCATTTAAACAATTTGAAGACCACCAGACTGTGCTAGGTCTTCCAGCTGACAGTATGTGTCTGTCCAAGAAGTGGGAAAGATTGTGTTGGCCACTTATTTTGGTCAACTACAACCTCCCTGCCCAGAAACATACCCATGTCAATGATCTGATTGTTGTTGGTTTGATTCCTTTGCCCGAATCTCCCACAGCTGTGTCCTTGTTTCTGTAGCCCCTGATTGAACAACCTGTTGAGCTTGCTACTGGTGTAACTGCTGTTGATATTTTGAGCAGGATGTAACATTGTTGTCTGTGATAAAAACAAGGACTGGTAAATGGGACATGGACAAAAGATTGTTGGTGGCATGAGTGGCAACTTCAAAGGCCGACATTTCTGCATGAAGACTTTGACCTTATGCCCTGGCCCAATGGACCAGGACTTCAGATCATGGTTGTTCTGTGTAACATGCAGACCTGCTCATACACAGCAAATGCCCGCCTGTATGTGCTCAGATTCATCAGTGAAGCAGACCAGAGACTTGTGCTGCGCAGCAGAGCAGATGTAAGCCATGGTTTGCTGTATGTGTGTGTTACAAGCATCATGACTGGCCAAGCTGCAGGGAAGTGTGACCAGCCAATTGCCTCAAGGGTTAAACCACTCCCAAGGTGGGCTATGTAACTGGACAACGGGTTCAGTGTCATGGTTAGAGAGACTCGCAAGCTAGTATATGATGGTGAGCTGGTTGGGGTTAGGCTAACGGGGGTGAGGTATCTGGGTGTTGTGTGTGTCACAAGATACAGTGAGTTGTTTTGCAACCTGAGATGTGGGTGGGAGTGTATGCCAATGATAAGCGACATTCTCAGTGAGTCATCCAACAGTTAGGAGGAAGGGGGGGATTGGCACTGTGTGGTCCATAGTGGGAAAAGGGGAGGTACAAAAATCACCAAAGGCTAACATTTTGAGCCTGTACAAGTGGCTGGATGAGGTGCTGTTGCTGGATGACCGTTTAGCAGATATGTGAGTTGTACGTAAATACAGGTTTCATGCAAGCCTTGTATAAGTGTCAGGAATAGAGGACAGAGATACCCTGCACGCCATTGGCAAGTATATGGAGACTGACTTTGACTGAGTGTCCTTTTTCAGCCAGCTTCCTCACATGGTCCGCAAAATTGAGGCATCAGTCTAGATGACAACCAAGCCAGCAAATGGAGTGGAGGGTACAGGACAAGTGAGTGGACTTGGCCAAAATCTCTGCCCACTTTCTGAGCAGATTTGTGAAGGGTGCAGCCTAACCTTGACTACAGGCAGACAAAAATAGCACTCACCTACCACAGCTTGGGGCAATCTTCTGTGAGGTCGGTTCTGCATCCGATGAGAAGCATCCAGGTGAACCAGAGAGGCAATGATTTCTCAAGGAGCCTCGAGCCAGATTGTAAACCTGCAAGAAGGTCAGAACCTTCATTCTTGCTCATGCTCACTGTTTGGCATTTTCTCAGTTTTTGCTATTTTTCCAGACCCAATGTAAGGGTGGGACAGTTATCATGTTCGTAATCTTTGTCATCCGCGTTGTTTAGTCAGAAGTCACACGATCATGGGATATTCTAGAAGCATTAGTCATACGCTATCTCACACATCTCATATCAAATTCCTGTATGACTTGGTCCGATTCTCAGTTTGCACACATGGATACATGGCTGTGTTTCTTGGTTTATAGAACCAAGGTGTGATGATCCTCTGATAAAAACATCTCATCTCTCTTGCCCTCCCTTTGTCTGCTTCCTGTCCCATGTGTAGTTCTGTGTCTTTGCCATATGCCCTCGCTTGTTCTCGCCTATTGGCTTTATTTCTCCGCGTGCTTGCTTGCCGTCACCTTGTGCGCTTGTGCGAGCATTGCTTGGATGTGTCCAAATGTTTCCTCGCTTCCCGCTTGCTTGTACCCACTTAGTACCCGCGTAGTTACTTGATTTATAGTGTGTGCAATATATAGATCTTGTGAATCGTTCTGGTTAACCCCAAGAACGATTCATCCCATTGTTTCCGTCTTCTTCACTGCGTTTAGCAAGCTTCTAAGACATTTGGAGTTGCCAAGCACTTAAAACGACATCCACAGGTTCACTTCCTCACGGGTTGTGACATGCAAACAACATGTGATCACAGCAAAAACACAACCAAGAGCTTGGTTCAGTTGAATGACACAGCAAAAACGTTGGCTGAGAGACATAGTGAGGGATTGAAAGCTGCTGTAAGCAGCAAAAAAGGTGACACAGAAAAGACATAATTACAACAGTCTTGCAAAAAGGAGTGAAACTGTGCCACTGGGCCCAATAGAAGCGCAAACACAGCATGGCAACACCAGAACATAAGGGTGTGTTATCAGCACAGGGAATGGAGGAAGACATGCCTAGGTACGCCGTTGCCGCTGCCATCTCACCTAAGCCAAGGCAGGACGTGAAGGCATACACCCCAACTGCTGTTGGAACATGCAACAGAGGGTTGGTGGGGGTTCCAGCCATGTAGTTGACTCTATGCAGCAGTGCAGCTGCAAGGAGATTCCAGTTGGGGAATGTGCTTGTTGATGTATCAAGGTGCAAATAAGATAAAAGAAACACAATCCACACCTTGGTGAACTGGAGTCTGGGTTTGTGTAGTGTTCAAAAAGGTGTAGAGGCTTTAGGTCATGAGAAGAGGATAGGGTGCCCAGAGGCCATCCAAGAAGGGTTGTAGTTGTCATGAGGGTTTCACAGGCACATAGAACTCATATGAACCAACACTGTTCAGGTTACAAAGGGCACAAGGACCCAAGGGCCACAAGGCCAGACACGGTGGGTTCAAACTGGGCTGAGGAGCACCAGGGCACAGGGTGCTTGGGAACTGGTCAGGGACTGAATAAGCTTGTTACTAATCTTCCACAAGAGGGATGTATATCAGGAAAAAGGTTGTAAAAGTATAATAAGATATTGGAAGCGTGTCAAGCTGTGACATGAACTTTTTGAGGCTAAGAAACAAAAAATCTCAGCCAATACCTCTACTACTGGTCCCTCTGAAGTTTGTTCTAGTTCTACTCTACCATCCAGTACAAATCCTACTGAGAGAAGCCAGCAAGAATCCAAGTCTCACTCAAAAGATCCATTGGCACTTCCTAGTATTCCATGTCTTTTCACTTACAGTACCGCTCCATTTGAGGATGTTGATCAGCACCAGTTCAAGCTACTCAATCATGGAACACATGTTGGTACATTGGATCTCATTCTGGCAATTGGGAGATTGGTATTGTCCTTCACGTCAATGGATTTGCCGACATGGATGAAGAAATCACAGAGGTGGTTTGTCAAATTACAGGTGTCTTTCATGCTCCATGAAATATGGTAGTGTATCAAATTCTAGTGCTGCTTGGCAGGTGGCTGGTCAAAGGATGTACCTGCTTGCTGTATATGGTGCTACCAACTGTTCTGGCTGTTGCTAGTTGGAAGAATTATTGTTGCCGGCTTCACAGGTGGCTGTGCCACTGTTGTTATTGTGCACATGTATAATCTGCCCCCAATTGTTCAAAAACCTGGCAAAGTTTCAGAGCTGGGTCAGGTTCCAGGAAGAACAACCATTTCTTCACGTCAGTTTAGAAACCAATCAGCCCATTGTGTTTTCACATATAGACTAAGAATCCCTTAACATGCTCTTTGAGATGGTTTCAAAGAGACTTGTAGACCAATCCAGAGCAAGATTCTCGAGCTGGAAGTTCTAATTCATGGAAACCCCAGCTCTGATTTCAAGGTAAGTCCAAATTGGATGCAACAGTGCTGCCTTTGACTAGTTTCACTATCAGGAGCATTTACCAGGTCTCGGTGCAAACATCACTGTCTCCAAGAAGCTAACCAAGCAGATGCATATTGAAAACAATGACCTCAACCACTTCAGGGGATTTTTGGTGGGTCGGAGAACCCATTAGAGACAGAGACACATGAGAGACAGCCCCCTCACCTTCAATGTCCCCAGAGACCTGGGGAGGCGAGGGGAGCTGAGGCCAAATACAGCCACCTAGTATCCCCTTGACACGCTGGCAGACAACTGGCCAATGTCTGAGGCCCTATAGACCAACCTCACCTCAGCCAGGTATCCTGCGATAGATGATATGCACCAACTCCAGAAAATCCCGAATGAAAGCCAAGTTGTTATCCATCCGGTGGACTTGTTTGTTAAGTGTGCAAAGGTGCTTACATGCTATGTGGTACCTCCTGAGGTGGTTTAATGGTTATTTGACACCCTTCTGCCTAGGTGCTTGAGGATGACGTGATTAATTGAAGGCGGTGACGGTCTGTTTGAGACAAGTTGAATAAGCCATGTCCTATAGTTTTTCATGTCCAGTGGGTACAGTATACAAATTTCAGGTATAAGATAATGATGCTTCTTATTGCTTAATCCACTCCTATGTTGGCACAGCCTAACACTCTTTGAAGTACATGTTAAATGATATATACAGATGTACGGTGGGTAGAGAACTATTGAGAACTAGCCGGAGCCGGCAAACAGCTTGGGTGCACTAGTGTGATGTACCTGGCTGAGGAAAGGTGCGTCTGTAGGGGTTCGGACATCGGCCAGTTGTCTGTCAGCATGGCAAAGGGATACTAGGTGGCTGTATTTGGCCTCAGCTCCCCTCGCCTCCCCAGGTCTCTGGGGACATTAAAGGCGAGGGGGCTGTCTCTTGCGTGTCTCCATCTCTGATAGGCTCTCCGACCCACCAAAGATCCCCTAATAAAGACACTTAGTCTTTATCTTTTTGATAATTAGAATGGTAACTTGATGCCACAGCGCGTGAGGAAGTGAACTTGTGGTTGTTGTTTTGAGTGCTCAACAACTCCAAATGTCTTAGAGCTTGCTCAACACAGTGAAGGATGGGGAAACAATGAGGTGAATTGTTCTTGAGGTTAGCCAGAACAATTCACACTGTATATATATTGTAACTAAGTGCTAAGCAAACAGTGTACAAGTCACAAGGTACAACTAAGCGAGCTACAAGTGAGAAGAAGGGGAAACACATCTAAGTGTCGCATGCACAAGTGCAAAAGGCGACAACAAGCAAGCGGAAGAGATCACACGCCAACACAAGTGAGAATAAGCAAGAATAAGTGAGGATGCAAACATGAAGCAATGGGAACTGACAGCAAGGCAGAGAGCAAAAAGCGGAATGAAGGAGGGGCAAAGAGAAGAGATGTCTTGATCAGAGGATCATGACACTTGATCACTGATTGTAGACTCAGCATGAGTTAAATAAAAGGTGGCCTTTTTTTCTGGCCAGAGCTTCACCTTGGTATTGATCCATCCAAGTATACTATAATTATCCTCTATATCTAGCGTAGAGTGCCCAATTGTCATGGCACTATGACTCAAGTGTAGGTTGACAAAAGCATTATACAGTACAGGTGCTCAATTCAAGTCAACAACCAATTGATTGCCAAGATTCGAAAGGCAGCCAACCCACCACCACCACCAAAGAAGAAGGGGACAAAGAAAGCTGAGGAGAAGGAGATTGTGTTTGTATGTTTGGGACTGGCAAAGCTGATCAAGAAGTATGGTCCCAAGGGGTGTATGACAGGTAACTGAGGGGTTTTTGTCAATACTTTAGTCCCATATGATGACTGGGTGCCTTCCCATTGAAATTTTAGACCACAGAGTGTGGTTTAATACACTCCAATCAGCCCGACATGTGATGTTGTCTATTTGAAACATTGGTCTAGCTCACTCAGAGCTATTTTTCCTCTTTCATAAAGTGGCTTGGGGTGGTCTGGAAGGTGCTGGTCTATTAATTTGGACTGGCCTTGTGATAGATTTGAAACAAGTGGTACACACCAATGTATGCGTTGCCACTCTGGAAACCTGTTTGTATGAAAAACAGCACCAGATTTGTACAATTAGATTGCCTCTCTAAGCCCACTATGACCACCTATATGCGTCAATCACAAAGACTTAGAGCCTATGTTATGATCCTCCATGCCCATTTCATGCACAAAATGTCTATCCTACAGCACAAACAAGCAGTCCCAATGCTTGCTATTATATTGTCCATATACAAGAACATCTTCTTTGGCAGAAAATGGTGTAGTGGTAATCTACTACAGGCTGACTTGATGCCCACACCCCAAGCTGAGTCACCTTGGCAGTCTCTGTACCAAAATAAAGAGGACTGGGCGTTTGTCATGATATTGAGCATTGATGTTTGAACATTCAAATACATCTTATGTGCTGACTTTACTCATGCATGGAACACCCATCCTGTCCAGCAGGCAGAACCACTACCTCGCACCAAACCATGAATAGACGCTCAATTTCTTGATGCACCCTGCGCATCAGCCCTTTTACTACACTATTTACATAGCTCTGGAATGGAGACACACCTACAGATGATCTATGTGCTTATCCCTGCAGTTCTTTCCTGTTATGTTTGCTTTGGTCTGCCTATTCTGCTTGCAGTCTTGAAGCGCATACCAGAAGCCGCTGTTGTCTGGTCAACAGATCAGCAAATGAAGACATACTCATTTTATGTAAGCAAACAACACAAGGACATCAAAGGGGCATTTGGATTCATTGCCGGGCTCAATTTACCTATTGCCACAAGTGGCAATCCACTTGCAAGAGTGGAACAGTCACGTGACCGGTCCCTGAGCACTCTATATCCTGGTCACGTGACCAGGGCTGTTCCTTAGTCATAGTATACTTGCCGCATAACTCGTACTCACCCCTCCGGCTCTTGAGGCCTGTCTGTCTTTACTGAATGCTATATGGTTCATACATATTATATGCTCTGAGTGACCCTGAGACTACCCACGGCCCTTCTTGGGTGGCCTATGGCCACCCTACCCCTTTCTGAGAACCCACAGTCCTGACACCCCTGGTTGAAAACGCACTATAATGGGTGGTTACATTAACATAAGATAATTAACCCCATTTTTTTTTGCCGCAGACGGTATGTGTAAGAGCCAATTGAACACATATATGCAGGGGTAATCATTGCTGCAAGGATCAAGGCGCCTGGTAGTTGGCACAATGCAAAGATTGCTCAAACAATTTATGATCAGCTCTATGACCACACATCTAGTGGGTTCCTTCTGATTGATGACACTGTGTTTCCAAAGCTACAACAAGGCCTACTTGATGAGACTCATACCCCTTTGCACACTAGGACCAATCTTGATGACCTCACGGCTGCGCAGAGGTTATGAGTCTCCAAGTATTCCAATTCAATCATGTCTGCTCGTCAAGCAGTGGTATGGGGCATGCATGCACTCCAAGGTGCTTTTGGCAGGCTCTGTGTACCATTTAATGCAAACAATGGTGACCGGCAGGCAAACATCATACTGATGTGATTTTGTATGCACAATGTGTGTACAAGGCTAGTTGAAATCAACCAGATTTGTATGGTGTACATGCTGGTTTTACTAAAGGGCAGCAATATGATTTTTTTGGCTGCTCACACACCATGTTATTCAAACAAATCTGTAGTAGTGATTGTATCAGGCAGCTTTACTCAGAGTTTGAGGATGTGAACTGGTTTTTGTCTATGTAACAACTCCAAATATATCTTGGACTGTTTGGCACTTGACAACTGTACAAACTGAGACAAGCAAACAAATGACATTCAATACACAACAGAAAATAGTAGCAGCAAGTAGTACAGGATATTTGCATTTATGTTAGCTATAAGTAGAGTCCTTGGTTGCTGGAACCAGAAGGTCCAGCAGGCTTGGGGCTTGCAAGGACATGCCAGCCATGTTCACATTGTCAGATGTGGTTGCAACTGCAGTAGTTGCCTGGTTCACAGCAGGAGCAGGAGCAAGAACAAGAGCAATAGCAGGGGCAGCAGGAGCAGCAGGAACAGCAAAGGTGGTAGTACCAGGAGTGTCAGACTGTTGGTTATATGCACAGCACTTATCACACTAGTGTAAGGGATAAAATGAATTCCAAGTACTATCCAGTAGCACATATATACAGATATGACAACAAAGAAACTATCTGAGACAAAGTAACCAACATGTACAAAGATACACAGAAGTTGCTAAGCTAGATAAAGCAGAAGCACAGAAGCATCCATAAAGGAGACATGTGAAACATTATCCAAGAAAAGAACGGGTGAGACAAAGGAACTGTAGCTGAAAATCTCCAATAAGCATCTGAGAGCACCCATCAATGTTGAGGACCCTGAGGTCACGTGATCATTGATGTGCACTGCAATCCGGGCACTGATGCTACAGGCTTGTAACACCAACAAGGGGCAACAGGAGCCGCAGTGGGAAAGTTGGGCACCAAAGCAGCATGTCACAACCGTTCTAGGACTGTGTTCTAAGGACCTGGAGTGACAGATCAAGGCGCTTAATAGCCTTACTTAAGATCTGATGCGTGGTGGTAGTCCCTTGGGACTTGCGACTTGATGGTTGGTGCTAGGTTGGACCCTTGTGGTCTTGTGGCTGTATGGCCCTTAGTGTCTTGTGTGTGCCTTATGGACTGTATAGGGTGGCAATCCAAGGTGCTTAGACAGCGCTTGTTAGCTTAAGCACTGAACGTGAGTCTTATACTCTAGTCGATTGGCTAAGTGGCTCTCAAGGGTTGTTTGCAAGTCTCACACTCTGATCAGTTGACTAAGTTGCTTGGAGGTGTCTTAACATCGTAAAGTCACTGGCCCAATCTTAAGGTAAGGTCTTTGACTAATCAAGGTAAAGACAATTTTCTAGTGGCTTGTACTTATGTAAAGTGAAGTGATAAAGAGAAGACAGTATTTGAGGTGTTCAACAAGGTGAAGCAAGCTGGGGTTTCCAGGCTTGCTGCCAGGCCTTATATGCTGTATTTACATGGTCTGTGCGTGCATGCGTCACACATGGTAGACGAGGCAGTACATAGGGAAAGTGGCTAGATATGACAAGTTGACCAATAGGAAAGGAGTGACTAAGAAAAAAGTGCTGCAGTTGACTGTGCATGACTGCGGCCAACTGTACAAGGTTGTGTGTGAATGGTACCTTCTAGATGGTTCCACGGCTTAAGTAAGGTGTTTGCCACAAGAAAGAGGAAAAAGTAGGGGGGTGTGGCCAAGGTCATGACACAGCAGGCTGTCCTCCCATTTGTAGGTTTGCCCCAAACATGGCAAGTGGGTTTGGAGCAGGGGCAGCCATGTCAGAGAGCAGGACTGGGATATGGTTGATCATATTGACCATGGAAAGATAAGCACTGGTGTTAGCCAACTCTGTTTAAGCCCAGACACAATTGTTGCATTCCTTATTAAATTAAACCTGTAGGTTGTGCATCTCAGTCCAGTTGTGCCAGTTGGTAATCTTATGAAACTCCTGGCTATGCACATGGCATAACTTGTTGTTTCTGCAGGTGAGGTCCTCAACACAAAACCTCTCATTCATAAGGTTTGAACTGGCCTTACTGGCCTTGTAGTGAGAGTCCACCAGTTGCTCAGATTTCTTGATGGTGCCCAGGTTATCTTCAACAAAATCAGCAGCAGCCTGGTGCTGGCGAGCGGCAGTACCTCCGGTAAACCAGCCAGTGGGCGTGGCTGGCTCCCTGTGCACAACGCGCATGCCAACAGCCTTGGCGACTGGCTTGTTGATGATCTCCAGTCCAGTAGTGTCATCCTTGCTCAAAACAATAGCCTTGCGCTTGCCTTTAGACACTACGCTCTCCTCAAGCTTGAGCTGCTTGGTGGTAGGCTTGACATTGAGCAATGCCTTGTTGGCAAGAGGAAATGGTGCCACAGTCTTCTTTGGCTTTGGCTTCATGGGTTTTGCAGCTGAGGTAGAGGAGCCAGCAGAGGTAGGAGGTCACAGACTTAGAGCCACTAGCCTTCCTTGTTGCCTTAGGTCTGAATGGCTTTTCCCATTCACTGGAGCCATTCATCAGCAAACCTCAGTTTGGATATATAGCTGTGTAGCCTAAGATGACACCCCCCCAGGTTTATATCAGATGGATGGCGCTATGCAGCAGCTGTAAATCTAGTGAGGCAGTATATATAGCAGATATATAGCAGATATGTCACAAATACAGTATGCCCCAAAATTGATTGTAAAAACTTGCAACACTCATGCAAGTGTTTCAGTGTGCCAGCACCATGCTCATGTAAGCTGAGCTTCTGGTCAGTAGTAGCTATGCTTCTTGACTGCACTCTCAGCCATGTTTGAACATAATTGGACCACAGCTGGGTGTGATATGCATCCAACAGTGCAGCTTCTTTTACGATCAATTTTGCAGCAGGCACAGCTAATAACCTTGCTTAGACAATACTGCCTGACTAAGCCATCCTGTGGAGCCCACTTTCTCCAGGCTGCGTGAGCTGAGTCAGCCTGGCTATGCATGGTTGTATCATGATGTTCCGCTCAGCATGAGGTGCACAACAAGCCAACCAAGGTCAACTGTGCACCAAACTGCCTTTTGGCTGTTTGCTGAGCCACATGCCCACCTTGCCATGCACTGTGAGTCTCAGATGGGGTGACCAGACATGCTCTACACACTGGATACGGTTGCAGGCCAGAAAAAAGTTCATGGGGCCATTTGTCACATGTATATGTGCTACCATGGAGCACTCTCAAACCAAACATTCACACACCGCACAGGGGCCAGAGCCCAAGATGCTGCATTTTGCACTGCTCTAGTAGCCCTGGGAGCTGACCTCTGCATAATGCACAGTTGCACACTTCAGAGCTGTCTTCAACCATGATTTTTACATCAAACTACTTGCTATCACTGTCAACCTATAGGCTTATTTTCAAACAAGGCTTCACATTTCAGTTCAAACTAGTCAGACTGTCCTGAAAGTACATGTGTGTGCACTTCTAACTCTCAGGAGCAGTTGCTGAAACAAATGCATGCATTTGATGCATTCTGGGGACATTGCAGTCTAATACGCTTAAAGACAAGTTGGGATGAGAGACACAGTAAGACTTTTGATGCAATGATCACAGTTAAAAACAGCTCTGAAGTGTGCAACTGTGCATTATGCAGAGGTCAGCTTCCAGGGCTACTAGAGCAGTGCAAAATGCAGCATCTTGGGCTCTGGCCCCTGTGCAGTGTGTGAATGTTTGGTTTGAGAGCGCTCCATAGTAGCACATACTGTCATGACCCATGACGCATATGTTCCTTTTAATTATATTTATGCATGGACAAAATTCTCTGAGTCAGGTTTAATCAGATATATGCGCTTGAATTTACGCAGTTACTGCTTAGATAGACTTATGTAATAACCACCACTTATGTACTGAGATGATTAAGACTCTTTGTCATAGTTCCCGTGTCCCTTAGTTACTCTCTCACTGTTACACCTCAGTTCTTGTACCCATGGTTGACAGACTGTGAGATGTTGGACAGCTAGCTATGAAGATATAAGGGAGAGTCTGAGAGCCTTAAGCCTCAGAACTTGACCACTGGCCTCCTCATCCCCTTCTACTTGTGAAAGCATCCCTTTGTGGCTCTGTTAACACTTCTTGGCCCAGCTTCTATAGCAAGTGCCTTTTACTTACCTTGGAGTCTTGTCTCTACCCCTTTCCTACTTGTCTTCCCTTGCCTGGACCTGGTTGGACTCTGCGCTACCTAGTAGTTGCAGTTTTATTGTAGTTGGGCTTGACACTTGGTCAAGTTCTATTCCTGTGCTAAGACCCCACTTGACAATTGCCTCGCATTAATTTGCAAGCACTGCCGCGGCTGCTATAAAGCGCTCCTATTGACTACAAAGGAGTTAGCGTTGCACTAAAGCCAGACCAGTTGCCTACGGGGAAAGATACCTTGTGCTGGGAATTGCCGATCCTATTGCAGACAGCGACCTTAGACTGCAATCCACCCGCTTGCTGAAATCTTACTCTACATCATGCTTGTCCAAAGCTGTTGATTAGCAGTAAGGACAGTCCAACACTAGGTGGTTGAGCAAGGTTTAGCGCCAGAACTGCCTGAGAAACCACTCAAAGTACCTCTTGTCTCAAACAAGCTAGGGAAACACATTTTTTATGGCTTTTATAGCATATATTCACCTCCACCATGTCAAACCCTGCTGTTAGTGCTACCCCTGCTGTCCCCATATACACTCCTGTTGATCATGCTCAGCTGGTTGTCCCCACAGACCAAGCAAACCTCCATGCCTTCCTACAATCTATCAAGGATGTGCTCATTGCGATCAATCATAACCTTGCAACGTATATGCAGGTCAAAACTGCCAATCTCACCACTGCGGAAGCCACTCTGCAAAACCATGATGCGAGTATCACCAATCTAGACACTCTCATGGTCCAAGCACTAGCTGGCATTGCTGCGGTTCAAGGGACTGGCTCTTCAGGACAAAGTACTCGGGCTCCCAAGCTTACTGTCCCAGCCAAGTTTGATGGTTCAGACAAGAACAAGGCTACCTGCTTCAGGTTGGCTGTTTCACACTATCTTAGGGTGTCATACCCTTGCTCAACGGTGGATGAGCACATTGCTTTTATCATCTCATGTCTGGATGGCAAGGCCCATGAGTGGTTAGAGCTTTACCTGGAACAAGATGTTGTCGTGGGTGCACCAGTGACTTGGTTGCATGATCTACCTGGCTTTTGGGTGCAATTCAATGTGCACTGGAATGTTGCCAACAAGACTGAAAACTTCAGGGCCAAATTCAAATCAATCCCTGCACAACTCCTTCTATGATGGTCTTCCTATTAGGATTAAGGAGATATTGATGACGCAAAACTATGATCACCTTGCACCAACAGTCACTCCCCAACTCCTGGCTGACAAAGCCTTACAGATTGACCAACATCTTGAAGCGTTCCAGGCCCAGAATAAAGGTGCATATACCCAGTCCACTTCCTCTGGTTCCAAAAATACTTCCTTGCTGTCGGCAGCATCCCCTGGCATTGCAAGGGATAAGATGTCTGTTGGGGAAAAGGTGTACATGCTGGGATCAGATGGTAAGGCTTGGAAGGGAACTGTTCAGGCTATTGGCAAGAATGACAAAGGGGCTAAAGTACCAACCATCAAATGGAGTGATGGATCCTCTACTGAAGTTGCATTCAAGCGGCTGAAGAAGGACTCCTATCCAGGTGGTGCTGCAGCCCCAACAGTCGTTGTTGCTACTACCACCCCAAGTTCTAAAGGTCCTGGCCCCATGGATTTAGACTCCACTGGGAAAGGAAAAAAGCCAGTGATCTGTAACAACTGTGGTGGTAGAGGACATTATGCCAACACCTGTCCCTCAAAATCTCTTTCTGACAAGCTGCTCAGTTAGATGACAGCAATTCAGAAAAAGAGGACCTCTCAACACAGCTAGGAGTGGTGTCTCGGAGGAGAATGATACAGACAATTCAGAAATGTATGCTGTAGATAATGTTTCGCCTTTGAATCTATATTTTTCTGCATCCTCAGTTCATACGGCTCCCAACCCTAAATCCACCCACCATATGAAACCTGTCTATGGTTGGGCCATAGTCAACTCTGGTGCCTTGTCTTGCTTTATACATAAAGACTTGCTCGCCCAAAACCATATACCTGCAGTCAAAACGAAAAAACCAAAATGATTAAAGGTTATTGATGGTTGTGATCTCAGTTCTGGTCTTGTAGATTCTGAATGTACTTTTGTATTTGAGCTGGGTAGTCATAATGAAGAGTGAACTTGTAAGGTAGCTGATATACGCAGACATAGCATAGTCCTTAGAATGTCTTGGCTTAAGATACATAACCCTACTATAGATTGGCTTAGTGAATGTGTCGCTTTGATATCTAGATTTTGTATTGAACACTGTGTACCATTATCTAATTCTATCCTGGGAAACGTCAGTGGGCATCCTGACCACCTTGAAGGCGTACCAGAAGACCTTGGAGGTGTTGTGGAACATTTTGAACCACTTGAAGGCATCCCAGGGGACCCAGGAAGCGTTGTGGTTCTGCCACTGAAAGGCGCTCCTGTGGAAGTCCATAACTATATGGATGTATTCTCTGAGGACAAGGTGACAGATCTGCCTCCGCATCGTCCTTATGATCTTGAGATAGTCCTCAAAGATCCTGATCAACCAGTCAAAGGCCCTATATACCCCTTGCGCCCTTCAGATGATGAGGAACTCTGCCGCATACTCAAGGATCAGCTGGACAAAGGACTCATTAGACCTTCTAAGTCCAAGTACTGCTCCTCAGTGATCTTCATCCCCAAGAAGAATGGCAAAAGGAGGATGTGTGTAGATTACTGTACTTTGAATGACAACACTGTTAAACTATTCCGCACATCCAAACCCTGATTGAAACACTTAGGGGTGCGGAATGGTTTACTGCCTTGGATCTCAAAACCTGCTACAATCTGGTTAGGATCAAGGAGGGTGACGAGTGGAAGACAGCGTTCAAAACAAAGTACGGTCTCTTTGAATACCTGGTTATGCCTTTTGGGTTGTGCAATGCTCCTGCTGCGTTCCAACACTGCATGAATGAACTCTTCAGAGACTTAATTGAAATATATGTTGTTGTCTACCTTGATGACATATTAATCTGTTCCAAGACCAAAGAAGATCATGTCAAGCATGTGGCTGAAGCACTCTCCAGACTGCGCAAGACTGCCTGCCTGTGCAACTTGGAGAAGTGCAAGCTCTTCATGCATGAAGTGGAATACCTTGGTGTCATTGCCAATGGTACAGGTGTTAGAGCTGACCCGGCAAAGATCACTGAAGCGGTTGACTGGGCATCACCGCGTACTGTCAAACAGGTGCAGGAAGTATTGGGCTTTGTAAACCTCTATCAGCGTTTTGTTCCTAACTTCGGTAAGGTGGCACAACCATTGGACCATCTGCTAAAAAAGGATCAGCCATGGATATAGGACATCGTGCAGCAAACAGCGTTTGAGTCCCTGACACAAGCTCTAATCCAATCACCTATCCTTCTCCAACCTGACGTCTATAAGGAGTTCTTCCTGGAGTGCAATGCGTCTGACTATGCCACTGGTGCCATACTCAACCAGAAAGGCGAGGATGACAAGTTACACCCCGTTGCCTTCCTGTCTGAATCCCTGGCCCCAGCTGAACGTCGTTATGACATATATGACAAAGAGCTGTTGGCTATCATAAGGGCATTTAAGGAATGGCGTCACCTCCTGGAAGGCTCTGCAATCCCTATAAAGGTTCTCACAGATCATAAAAATTTGGAGTATTTCCAGACTAAAAGAGAACTTAATGGGAGACAAGCACGAAGGGCTGGATTTTAGGTAGACTATAACTACAGGATTGTACACAGGCCAGGGGCACAGAATGGCAAAGCAGACATCCTTTCTCGTTGAGAAGAACTCCAAGAACAGGCTGCTAAAGAGGGGGGTGAAACCCCAGCGCCAATCAGCCCTGAGCTTTTTATTTCCGCAATCTTGACAGACAGCAACCTGAATAACCTAATCAGAGACGCTCTGCCAGATGATAAGTCAGTTTCAAAGATCCTCAAGTCCCCAGAGGAAGACATCCCGGTCAAAGGCTGGCACCTACATAATGGTCTCCTGTACTATCACAACCGCATACATGTACCAAAGGAACCAGAAATCAGAAAAGCAGTCATAGAAAGCCAGCATGACAATCCTTCTACAGGGCACCCTGGGCAATTCCAAACCCTCAACTTTATCACTAGAGCTTACTACTGGTCTGGGATGAAGTTAGCCGTTTCCAAGTATGTCCAAGCATGCGAGTCATGTCTACAAAGTAAACACTCCAATCAAGCTCCGCCTGGGTTACTACAACCTATAGACTTACCCAGCAAAGCTTGGGAGCAGATTACATATGACTTGATTGTTGGACTACCGGTCTCAGAGGGCTATGATGCAATATTGACAGTGGCAGACTGTCTCTCCAAAATGGTGCATTACATTCCTACGCATTCCAATGCCACTGCAGTTGACGTTGCCAACCTCTTTGTGAACCATGTATGGAAACTTCACGGATTACCTAGGAAGACTATCTCGGATTGAGGTCCCAACTTCAACACCAAGTTCTTGCGCCAGGTCTACAAACATTTGGGAATTGAACCACACTTATCCACAGCGTACAGACCCCAAGTGGATGGACAAAGCGAGCGCCTTAACCAGTTTGTTGAAATCTACCTGTGTCACTACATCAACCACAGGCAGACTGACTGGGTCGCTTTGCTACCACTGGCTGATTTCTTGTACAACAATGGGAAACACTCAGGATCCAAGTACTTGCCGTTCTACATGCGCTATGGTTACAACCCAGACTTCACTGTGGGTGACACAAAGGAAAGCAGTGTACCTCAGGCCGACGAACTTGCTGACTTCCTCAAAGAGATACATGAGGAAGCCAAGGCTGCTCTCACTATGGCTAACCAGACATACTCTGAATACTACAACCGGAAGCACAGAGGAACGCCTAAGATTGACATTGGGTCAAAGGTCTATTTAGACGGCATGCATATCAAGACTTCGCGACCATCCAAGAAGCTTGAACATAGGCAATTTGGACCATACAAGGTTCTGAAGCAGATTGGAAAAACCTTGTACCAACTGGAACTGCCCAAGTCCATGAAGGTACATCTGGTCTTTTATACTGCGCTCCTGCACCCCAAACCAGTGGATGACTTCAATAGGGACCCTGTCCCACTTCTGCTGGTCATAACCCCTGAGGGGGAAGAGGAGTACAAGGTAGAAAGGATTTTAGACTCTGGGATGCACAACAGAAGACTGGAATACTATGTCAAATGGAAAGGCTATGGTGCAGAAGAGAATGGTTGGCAACCAAAGAAGAACATGTCCAATGCGCCAGAGGCAGTAGCTGAATTCCATTGTCTTCATCCAGAGGCACCTGGACCTTGACAGGGGGGAAGTGTCATGACCCATGACGTATATATTCCTCTTAATTATATTTCTGCACAGACAAAATTCTCTAAGTCAAGTTTAATCAGATATGTGTGTTTGAATTACGTAGTTACTGCTTAGATACAGTGTGCCCCAAAACTGATTGAAAAACCCCCAACACTAATGCAGCCAAAACAAGGCCACAAAATTAAGCTTACATGATCTGACATAGTTATGACTAAGAGCCGTGCTTCTAGGCTACAGAATGGTGGCAGTTTGGTCTTGTTTGGTTCTGTATTGGCAGAGTTACACTTCAAAGAGCAAAACAGTTTTTATGATCAGTTTTGGGGCAGGTACATGAAAAAAACAAAACAATACACATTCAGTACTTGGTTGCTTGGCCTTTAGCCTTGATTACAGCTTTCATTCTTTTAGGCACTCTTTTGATCAGATCCTGACAATCCTTGACCTCAATTGCCTCCCACTCATCCTGGACACACTTTAATCATATCTATGCATGGACAGAATTCTGTAAGTCAAGTTTAATCAGATATATGCACTTGAATCACGTAGTTACTGCTTAGATAGACTTATGTAATAACCCCCACTTATGTACTGAGATGACCAAGACTCTTTGTAATAGTTCCTGTGTCCCTTTACATATCTCCCACCGTTACATCTCACTTCCCGTACCCACGGTTGGCATACTGTGGGATGTTGTAGTACTACCTATGAATATATAAGGGAGAGTATGAGAGCCTTAAGCCTCAGAACTTGACCACTTGCCTCCTCACGCCCTTCTCTCAGTAAAAGCATCCCATTGGGCTCTGTTAATACTTATTGGCTCAGCTTCTTTAAGCAAGTGCCCTTTACTACATACCTATCCCCTTATCCCTTTGTCTTCCTTGGCTTGACCTTGTTGGACTCTGCACATCTTTAGGTGTTGCAGTTTTATCTTTGTAGTTGGGCTTGACACACGGTCCCACAACTCCAACACCCCACCAGGTACTTCCTCATACTCTCCAAGCTCCCGCTTCACTTGGGCCCAAAGGTTTTCAATTGGGTTGAGGCCAGGGGAGTAAGGGGGCCACTTCAAGACCTCAAACCCATGGTTCCTCAACCAGGTTTGGATGGAGCCAGCCTTGTGACTGGAGGCATTGTTGTGTTGAAAAATGATGTCGTCCACCTCCTTCCCATAAGACTCCAGAGTCTGCATCAGTTCATCCTTCAAAGTCTGCTCATAGAGGTCCTTGTATGAGTTACCCTTCAACCTGGTCAAATATCCTACTCCATCCCATTCAAAACAGCCCCAAGCAGTCACAGAGCCTCCACCTGAGTAAGCAGTGGGCTTTGTTAACCGCTGGGAGAGCCCCTCCCCTGGCAATTTCCATGCCCATTGCACCCCATCTGACCCCAAGCAGTTGAACTTGAACTCATCAGACCACAAAACCCTCTTCCAGTCCTCCACAGTCCAGTGGCGATGCGCACGAGCAACGTCTAGGCGCTCAGTACAGACATGCTCAGCCAAAAGTGGCTTGGAAGTCTTGTGTACAGCCTCCAGACCCTCCTGATGAAGGGTCCTACAGAGGGTTGCCTTGCTGAAAGAGACGCCAGTGACAGCTTGGAGCTCCTTGGCAAGTTTGGCAGTGGAGGTGGAGCGGCCATGGGTTACAAGGCGGGCAGCATGGTGGGCAGCAGTGGCAGAAGGTTTGTGTCGGCAGCCACCAGCATCATGGGGGAGGTTGGGATGATAGATGTTATGCAGTTTAGAGATGTGGCCTGTGCTGACAGCAGCTTCCTGGCAGATCTGGGAGTGGGGGAGGCCAGCATTAAGCTTAGAGAGGACAGCCTGCTCCTTAGTGTAAGATAGAACTATAGGCATGAGGGAGAGGAGAGGTGAGGGAGTGTGATGGTCCAGGGGGGTTGATATAGACTTGGGAGCTCCAATTACCTCATGTATGACATCAATATTGCATCATACCATGATGTAATGCCAAGACATGATGTCACAGTGATGTCGCCCCAAAACTGATCGTAAAAACTGTTTTACTCTTTGAAGTGTAACTCTGCCAATACAGAACCAAACAGGAGCAAACTGCCACCATTCTGTAGCCTAGAAGCACAGCTCTTAGTCATAACTATGTCAGATAATGTAAGCTTAGTCTTGCGGCCTTGTTGTGGCTGCATTAGTGTTGGGGTTTTTTAGAATCAGTTTTGGGGCACATTGTATACATGTGATAAATGGCCCCATGAACTTTTTTCTGGCCTGCAACCGTATCCAGTGTGTAGAGCATGTCTGGTCACCCCATTTGAGACTCATAGTGCATGGCAAGGTGGGCATGTGGCTCAGCAAACAGCCAAAAGGCAGTTTGGTGCACAGTTGACCTTGGTTGGCTTGTTGTGCACCACATGCTGAGCGGAACATCATGATACAACCATGCATAGCCAGGCTGACTCAGCTCACGCAGCCTGGAGAAAGTGGGCTCCACAGGATGGCTTGGTCAGGCAGTATTGTCTAAGCAAGGTTATTAGCTGTGCCTGCTGCAAAATTGATCGTAAAAGAAGCTGCACTGTTGGATGCATATCACACCCAGCTGTGGTCCAAACATGTTCAAACATGGCTGAGAGTGTAGTCAAGAAGCATAGCTACTACTGACCAGGAGCTCAGCTTACATGAGCATGGTGCTGGCACACTGAAACACTTGCATGAGTGTTGCAAGTTTTTACAATCAATTTTGGGGCATACTGTATATAGCAGCTATGTAGCAGCTACATAGCCACCTGGCTGCTACATAGTACCACATAGCCGCCTGAGATGCTACATAGCTGCTATATATGGAATCCGTAGCAGCTATATAGATGCTATGTTGCAGCTACAGTTATCTCATGCGGCTATACAGCTGCCATGGATGTCACTGTTTGATTCACTCATCTACATCACATCAGAGACTGACAGTTGTTGGTTCATTAATCAAATGATATATTAGGTACTACTACAATACACGGATCCAAACCATTGATAGCTGTGGGCCAATAAGTATGTGGCCTGTGTGATAGCTTGGATCTGGACAGCTAGTGCTGGCAAGAAGAAGCAGCACAAAAGACACGACAAACAGTGTGGTCATGTCATGACTTGACACGATTCCAAATATCATTTAGGATTTTTATTATATTTTTCTGATATACTTTCCTTTTATGGAACATTGGTCATAAGCTGACTTATCATCTTTGTAATCTTTGTCATCAGGGTTCATAAGTCAGGATCATGTGACCATAGAATCTTCTACAAGCATTAGTCATACGCTATTTCACGTCTGATATCAAATATTGGAATGACTCAGTTTGCTTCTCAGTTTGTACATATAGATACAGGGCTGTGCTTCCTCGTCTATATAACCAAGGGCAAGTTTGAGGTTACAGACCAAGAACTTGACCTCTTTGTCAATAACAGTTCTTTCTCATATCTCTTGGTCACTGAGGCATCTCACCCTGTTACCCTTCACTCTTATATCACTCACCGCTGAAAGAGCTCTGACAGGTCATGTCATTCACCACCACCATGATGGTGCTCATGTTGAGTCAGGCCTGTCAACATGGTTTGATTAAGGCCAGCAGTACGGTACGCAACCTGCCGGACTCACTAGTCAACCACGGGCAGGTCAGTGTGATAATGCGAGTTGGGGCAAGTGTCAGGCCTAGCCAATAGATGTGATGATCTCAGTTAAGTTGTATGTCCCTGATGGACAGTGACAAAGGGGATTGTGAGAAGCTAGGCAGAATTGATGAGGAGGTCAAGTTCTTGGTCTGTAACCTCAAACTTGCCCTTGGTTATATACATGAGGAAGCACAGCCTTGTAGCTACATCAGCAAAACCACAAGTGGCAATACCGCCACTGTGGCCCTCTGTGTAGTGTAGGTCCAGCTGTGGGTCACTGTGAACTACTGTGCAGTAGTGCACAGTGCATCACAGTAGCTGGTAGTGGCTATAGTGTCCAGTAGTATCTGGTTTT